>JAPMOR010001796.1:22270-58496 GCA_026543865.1 Argiope aurantia
AAAAAAAAACACTCCATCTTGAGTTTGAAAAAAAAAACACTCCATCTTGAGTTTGAAAAAAGGAACACTCCATCTTACAGTTAAAAAAAAATGGTCTCGAATTTTAACACTGCAAGACACTCCATCTCAAGTTTTAAATAAAACATTTCATCTCGAATTTTAAAACAACCTCAAGATGTTTAAAAACCACGAGATTTAAAAAAAACACTAGGTATCATATTTTAAATAAATTTCTCCATCTCGAGTTTAAATAAAGCACCCCATTTCAGAATTTAAAAAAAAACACTTCGAAATGCAAAAACTTTCTCGAGTTTCAAAAAATCTAGAATTTTAAATTACGAAATAATTTTTCAAATGAAGGCTATTAAAACATTTCATTATTTTTGTTACTACATCCTCAGTTCAATTGCATCATATTTCTCAATTGTAAGACATTCCGTGTCTCGACTGAATCCGTCATATGTCTCATATTTAACGTAAAATTCTTCCCCGTTTTCATTCTTATTTCTATCGAAATATTTCTTTTAATCAAGTTACTATAATGCCATGAAAAATAGTCACTTTCATATAGTACAACCACCTCTACGTGGTTTCCAAGCTATGTAAATATTATCCGTTCACATTAATTACTCAAATCCCTAAAATCGGCAAACATTTTCAAAATAGTACAATCAAAACTTTTAAATTTAAAACTCAAGACTCCATATCTAGAATTTTTAATTGAAAATAAAGCGCATGTCCGATAATAAAATATTTCATTATATTTATTATTCATTCTTAATTTAATTCTATCATATGTCTCAATTTATAACCACCAACTGTTTCGATTCAGTGCCGCCATCTATAGCAAATTCAATGCTACTAAGCATATCAACTCAATACCATAATTTTTCTCCTTTTAATGATATCGTTCTCAAATGTTATCACGTGTCTGAAACTCGCATCTCTATTCGTTCTCCCTTAATTGCCAAACCGAATTTGAATTTTTAAATTCCACCAGACAGTTTAAAATTTCCAGATATACATTTTCAAAATACCATTAATATACATAACACTATTAGGATTTAAATGTAGAATACTCTTCATTTGGATGCATTATTTTACCAATAAATCAGTTTGAATTGCAAAGAAACATTCTTAAATCGGAAAAGAAAAAGCTTCCTCTATTTTCATTATATCAAAACGATCCTTTCAGAAGACTATATTTAGAATTTTTACCATTTTTCTAGATAAATCATTAACAATTTTTCTGATCTAATATTTCGACCAGAGATACACTTTATCTTAAATCACAGAATAATTTGAAAAAATATACAAATTATATGACATATTACATTCTTGCGACATGTTAAGCCAACATATACATAAAGTAAAAAAAATCCACCATTTTTTTGTAAAACGTTTTTTGTAGATTTTATATATTTTAGGCTTATTTAAGTATTTTTCATTCACAAGTATTTACATCGCTTATTTGACCTTTCCTACGCTTATTCAAAACAATGTGTACATTAAGACTGTGAATGATAATCTTTCATAAATTCAGTAAGCATTTCAATCAATCTATAAAGCAATTCAAACTGACCACAAAATTATTTACATAAATAGCAAGTTTTTATTTTATATCATTAGGAAATATATTCTTCATATGATTAACAGAAGAATTTGATTCGATGTTGACCGATTTGTATGACAAGTTATTTTCCAAAAACATATTAAACCATTGAAATAAATTCATATATCTGAATTTTTAGGAGATTTCATGCTCATTTTAAATATTTTTGATTCGCTGTTTTTTGTTTTCTTATTTGAACTTTTCTATGCTTTTTCAAAACAATTTGTGCTATAAGACTATGAATAAAGATACGACATCTTTAAGGTAACTTCTTGTAAGCTGAAATGATCCTTTTTAAATATCACTTTCTCATATACGGTCAATGTTTCATTTAATATATTTTGCAATACAGAACTAACTAAACAGTAAGTTACTGCAAACATTGCGTATTTGGACTTTATATCAGTAAAATAAGTTTTTCATATGATTAGTGAAAATAATTTATTCAATCCATAATTTTAACTTAAAGATTCTCAGAAGCTATGATTACAACGTTTAATGGCAGTGTACGGCAGCTTTCTTAAATTATTGTAATTTTCCTCAAACATAAAATTAGACGGATTTGAATCGCAGCATTGCCTTTGCAGAGTAAAAACAGTTTATTACGAGCATTTCATGAAGTTAAAAAAAACTGATGCAGGAGAAGAAATCTATTTTTGGGCTGCATAAAAATGTATTTTGAAAATTCCAAAATTGAGAATCATTTCAAAGAATGAATATTTTATAGTTTCGATATCTATCACTTTTTACTTAAAGAAAATTCAATATAAGCACCATTAGAACGCTTTATCTCGCCATTAGTTGAAAAAAAACATTTTTAGAAAGCATAAGGGTGTAATGTAGGCATTTTCAAATTCACTCACGTCGATTATTTCGTAAACTTTGTAAGCAACATTTGCAAATAAAGCTTTACATCTAAAGTCGGATAATGTTTTAAATCTAATAAAGAGGTATGAATGGCATCTATAGATTTTATCACCTTTTATAAAAAGGGTAAAAATTAAAGATCACACGTTTCTCCTGAAAACACAGCTTCCTTCATGATCCATTTACAAATGGAAAGAATATATATTTTTTTTACAAAGAGTTTCATTCATTTTCTGTAGGCAATAAGTTGCCTGTACATAAGTTATTTAAATTCTTAAGGAATATATATTTTTTCCGTTAAAGGAGTCAAAGGTACAGTAATTTTTTAGAGCAAACAAGCCAGTCTGAAAGACACTAGTCAAATTGTTAATTTAAAGTAACAGCTTTAAATATTACAACAAATAATGCAAAAGAAATTTGATTTACAAATTTTCGATATGAGAACATTGCGAACATTGAAAACTCACAGACACAAAACTTGATACCATCAAAAAAAAAAAATACAATTATAGAATTTTTAGGATAATTTTTCTAATATAAATATGTTTAATATTTTAAATATATTTTATATATTATTTGCTGTATAAAAATGTTTTAGAAGACAATTTCTTTGAACAAAAATAGATTGTTAAGTAAAATATCATTAAAATTCTAAGGCTTAATGCTTTATCACGTATGGATTACAAGTCACGTTTTTTAACAGGGCGAATGTTAAAATTTCACGAAATTGTAATAATAATTAGAGGAGATAACATATTAAGTTGCGGTTAAAGAATTCGTCAAAATATCCAAATAAATTACTTATTACTTTCCTATAGTAAGTGAAATGCGCTTTACTCTTGGTTAAAATTCTTTTCCTTTTAGCGTGAGCCCAAAATTCTTTATAGCAATTACAATTTGGTTACACGGCATCTTAAAAAAATATATTTCACATTTATTATCGAAAATATTTCATTTAAGGCTAAACAAAGGGATCATAACCTTTTCGTTACATATGCAAGTATTTATGTATAAAGTAATACACTAAATTCAGGTTGATTTAAAATACATACCAAGCATTTGATTGGTATGTCCAAATCAATAGAAAGAATTTTTTAAAGAAACTATCATCTCTTATTAAGAGATTATTTAAATAAAGTTTATCAGTAAGTTCATGCATTCCATTTCAAATAACAAGATTGTCTTCCTTTCTTAATTTTTAAAACCGGAATAATCTTTGAAAATAAGCAAACCTTCACTCAAGTTGAATTTTGTATACACATGCCACAAAACTCAAATTTTAAAGAAATTCATATTAAATTGAAATCGTTTAAAAGAAATTTTAACGTAATATTGATGTAATTTCTTAATATAGGAAAGAAAAATGACATGAAAAAGCATAAAATGGCCAGGCTTTGAATTAAGGTGCATAACCATCCCAGAAAAATATTTAAATTTTTAAACCAAAAAAAAAAAAAAAAGAATTTTTTTTAGATTTTCCTTTACTGCTTATTTTTATAATTTTTCACTTGTTTTCTTGATAGTGAAGAGTTTTGAAAGATATTCTGAATAATCAGAGACTGTAAAAATTGCATATTTAATCTGAAAGAATTTTATTTAAAAACTGCAATTCAAGTAGTTTCATACAAAAAGAAGTTTCAAACCTTAATTTATAATTTCTTGTATAAAAACATAAAGACAGAGCATTTTTCAGATTTGATATTTTACTACATTGCGGTTGCAGTTCTCACTGCATTAATTAAAACTTTTGTAATTGAATTAAATTGTAATTTGTAAAACTTAACATTAATATTAATTTGTAAAACTGCATTAATTAAAACAATTATATTCCATTTATACATTTTCATACATTATATAAATCTTTAATAATTGTTTTTTTTTTTCATTTCCTAATAATTTATTAGTATATAAATAATTATAAATCTTATAAAATCAAAAAAATCTCAAATATTTATTAAAATTCAACACACATTTTTTTCATTTTTCAAATATGCATTTATTCTGTATCATTTTAATCTTTTTACAACAGCGGAATTAAGCGGGTAATTATTAACTAAAAGAATGCGCAAGTTTTAAGATCAAAATATTAAAGCAAAGCTATAAGGTTAAGTGTTTTAAATGTAAAAAAAAAGACATTTATCAAATTGGAAACACAAAAGGACACAAGATTTTGCATTAATGCACACATATTTCAAAATTAGCTGTGTATTTATATAGCATAATATTGTTCTATTTAATTTTAAATATTCTATTTCGTAAAGTAAGATTTAATAAAGATGCCTTTCAATTGACCTTCTGCCAATTTATATAACCATCATTTCTGAAAATATACATTTCAAATTTAGAAGGAAACAAACAGAAAGCAAGAAGCGTTCTACTCTGAAGTATTTAACAGTATTTTGAAAAAAGTCGCTGCGATAGATTCATTATTTTATCGCCTTGACAGTCAGGGGAAAAAAGAATCAAGGAACTTTCAGCAGTGAACTCAAAGCAAAGTTAAGCGTGGGTTTTTTTTTTTTTTTTTTTTTTTTTTTGTAAATATCAAATATACAAATTTGTTGCAACATTCCGCTGAGGGTACTCAATAAATCGTATGTGATCAAAGCGATATATTCAGCAAAGCCAGATATCTGTATATCCTGTCCTTATGACGAAATGATGTAGCAAAAATATTATATTGCCTATTCAAGGGTTTTTTTTTCCCTACCTTTTTGAACCAAGTTTTTTTTCTCCCTAGAATTCTTTTCAGCTGGAGAGCAAGTATTCCTGACTAATAATATGGAGGCCCAACCCGGACTCCATATTTAGCAAGTTATTGTAGTATTTAATGCAATTCTTGTATTTCCATACTAGGCTGTAACAAGTCAGTAAGTATTCTATACAGAAGTTCTAACCATATTTCGAAGACAGAGTATAAAGATAACTATATCAGATTCATCAGATCTACCATCTTCACAGAGAGAAAAAGAACCAAGAAATTTAAACAGCACATGGAATATTTTTAAGCATGATTTTTTTTTGTTGATTCTGATAATGTTCGCAACACAAAATTATTCCAATTTGAGCCATTTTTTTTATAATGCTCACTACACAAATTTGTTACAATATAAAGGTGCTTTTTATGCTAATGTTCACTATATGAATTGGCTATAAAATTACGTTTCAAGCACTGAACAAATACAGAGCAATAACAGCGATATAACTAGCACAAACAGATCATTCGCTGCGGTTCTCATTTTTAAACGGTGCTGCAAGGAAATATATACTGCATATTGACGCGTCAGTCAGTTTTTGTTGTTGTTGTTGCGGGGTGGAAAGTTAATAGCCAACCTTTTTTCCCAAGAATTCCTTTCAAAATACGAAAACAAGTATTCTTAACTAGGTATATTAAAATTCCAGGCACCTTCCTTAGCAATCAGGCAATCAAAAATGTATGAAAATAAATAGACACTTTCTTGCAAGTCGGATACATTTTGCTATATTTATTTTCTTCAATTATTTAGAAAACTCCGTCCAAATTCAAGATTCGGACTGCAAATTATTATTTAAATGCAGTAATAATGAAAATGAGATTTATAGGGTATAAAGACTGCTAAACAATTCGTAGAAATGAATTATTTTATTATATCAGTTTCTATAGTAATATGATCCAGGTTTATTTCCACATACAAAGAAAATACAGATATTTTTAAGCACAAGAGGATTTTGGAGTTTTCCCTCACAATGAAACAGTTTATTCACACTTTTTTTAACCAAAATCCACAATTTGACTTCTTAAAAAAGATCGAAAATCTATTTAAATTTGTTCTTGTAAAAGCAAATCGTTATTCCTGTTGACGGATAAAAAAGAAGGAATTCAGATGCTTTTAAACATGGACTAAAAGAGAAGTTTTTCTTCTTTTTCATTCCCACAACAGTATTTTTTTAACTAAAATATCTAATACGAAAGTGTGCAAAATATATTAGAGCCGGCATGGAGACCTCATTCCCTCTGTCTTCATGGAGAGTAACGAAATCAAAATCTTTAAACAATATATTCCAAACGAAGGTGTGTGTTTTCTAGTAATGACCTCTGTATATGCTTGCTTTGAACTTCCGCTTTATAAACTGCCCAGATGACAGAACACCTGAGAGAAACATTACTTCCGCCGCCACGAAAGTGTAAAATAATGAATTGAGTAGCTTTAAACAAAAATGTCAAAAGCTTGGCTCACTATGCCAAATTGCTACATGGTTTTGCTTTCGAAACTGAGTAAATGTAAAACTGATGGCAACAAAGTATCATTGTGTTCTGTTCTCACGCTGAAAAGATGGGACAGGGAACTACAAACTGTTGAATTCAGGATTATGTTTTTTTTTTTCTTTTGAAATACTAGCTAGTTATTTTCCCGAAGTATTTTTTTTTCAGGAATCGGAACAAATGACAGCTCCTGAAAGATAAATAAGGTTCCATAGGAGCTCATGTCCATTCAAACAATGAATAACTTAGGACAATTGGCAAAAGAATTCTGAGCGGATGTGGCGATACCACTCTAATCAAGCTCTCCAGCGTCTCTTTCTTTCGACAATCTAGTGCGATTCCTGTTACAGAGAGTATGTAATTTTTTAGGCAACAGTGACAGTAAAAAAGAAATGAACAGGGAACAAAACATAAAAACTGAAGTGATCATTCGTGCTGTTCGCATAGTAATAAAAGTGTCGATGGAATATGGACAGATGAGCAGCTTTTATTATATATAACATCCAGTGTTCTTTTTCCACGGTTTTCAATCATAATTTCCTCCATTTTTATTTTAGTTATGAAAAAGAAGGAAATCAAGGAACTTTGGATACTGGATTCTAATCGAAACTAGGGCTTTCGATTAATGCCAATTAAACAAATTAGGTGCGAGATTTTTTTCTCAAATTTGCAATTTATTATTATTATTATTAAAGCTAGGTGTCTTTCGTTGCAGCCCTTACAGTGAAGAATTACGGCAACGAACTACTAACTGCAAATTCAAGACTACGGTTACCTTTTTTTTTGTGGTTTAAGTGAATACCCACAACAGTATACTTTTCACATACCGTTATTGATTTTGTTATTCCTGAAAAGGAATCAGGGTATCCATTGGAATCCTGGGAAACAATCCAGAATCTATAAACATAATCAGACCACTTCCGTTTTCGTGCAGGCAATCCACTGTTGTAAAGGTTTCCACCGAGTATTTTTTTTCCGTAAAAAAAAACGATCCAAGTGAAAGCTCTGTTAGCAGACTATTTTGGCCGCAATAGCAATGAATATGAGAGTCGCAAAGAAAACAAATGAATAAAAATGGGACCAAAACAAAGACTTTTTTTAACAAAGACAAGAGCTCTATGCTTCCTATCTTTTTTCAGATATGGAATAAATAGAGCATATTTCAATAGGAGAGACTGCATGCAATTCTCAAAGTAATAAAAGGGCAATAAACTAAGAATAGTGAATTTGCATTTTTTTTTCTTTTGCTATATATTTTGTTCAACTTTCCCAAAAGATTTCCATTTAGAAATCTAATAACGTTTAGGATCCTGATAGCGAATCATTTATCTTGCCAACCTGGAAGCGTAAAACAAAGAAAATAAGACATTTGAGCAATGAACTCGCTTTCTGTTGCCATTGTTAATTTTGCTGAAAGAACTTGCTTAAGAAACTGTTTAAAAAGTATCGCTATTCAAAATAATGATCTGTCCTCACGGCGAGAAGACGAGAAAGTGAACTATAAATTGAAGAATCAGGACTAAGTGGCTTTTTTTTTTTGTAATACCCACTTATGCAATATTTCTTTTCACAAATCGAGACTAGTTAGTACTCATGGAAATCCAAGTTTCAAGTGGCCTGAAGGGTATTAAGACCGTCCAGAGTTTATAAAATAAGTGGCAAAAGCCTCTTATTTTGTGTATCCAATTACTGAAGCGGTAATTATTTTCTTCAACATTTATTTTGTTTAAAGTTTGTTTTCCTGCCTTTGAATTGCTTTGACCGCAGTGGTAGAGAAAATGAGACGAAAGGGAGACAAACTAATAAAAGTAGGTAAAAAACATAAGTGGATTTTTTTTTTTTTTTTTTTTTTGCAATTTCCACTACAGTATATTTTTTTTCTTAAATTTCTTTCAATGCTGGAACAAATTTATAAATTATCACATTTCTCCTAATCCCATAATAACGACAATGAAATACAAACAACGTATTCATTATTTTTTCTTAATATTCACTATTCAAATGTTCTCCAAAATTTCATTTCTTAAAAGGACCAATATTTTACTCCTCTATGTTGGGAATAAAATGATAAAGGTTCTGGATACAGAATTCAAAGCAAATTTCCAGGGACTTCCTTTACCAATGACCACTCATTCAGTTCACTAAAATGTTTCACTTTGGAAATTGACCCAAAATGCATGGGTCTTAAATCAAAATTCCTGCCTATGATTTAAAAAAATGTCAAATCGTGAACAGTGAGCCAAAGTAGGCGTTTTTACCATTTCCACTATATTTAAATATATCTTTCTAATACGAACACGATTAAAGAAACAGATATCATGCAAACGAATTGGAGTTTTCCCTCTCTTAAAAGAAAGGCAAGAATTATTGAAAGAGGTTTATGAGTGCCATTTCTGAAACACTGCGAAAATGATTCTAGCTTTTCTTTCAGAAACGCAGAAATGATGCCTTTCATTTCTCATACTGGGTGAAATTAACCTGTGTTAATTCCTGTATAAAGAGCAATCCTGTGGCTACCGCTGTGTAAATTAAAGGAAATTTTAACCTTGTCTTCGAAATCAATTTGTTGAGTAATTAATACCCATTTCTGATACATTTTAAGAAGAATTTGAATATTTGCTGAAATTATCGTAAAAAGATTTTTTCAGATGTTTTTGTTTCTCGTATCATGATATTCATCGTTTGAGTGATACCTTTGGATCATGAGAAGATGTAAAAAATTTAACAAAATCTGTTTCAATTCGATGCAATGGTCTGAAAAACAGGAGAACTTAAATGAGGCCATTGAAAAAGAGCAACAAATATATAATTCAATAACAATAACTAAGCGAAATCCAGCTTTACCTTTAGCGAATGTTGGAAAAGGCTGTTCATTTTCGCACGCCTCTTATAATAGATAGTCTCCGCCTTAGATACATCAGAGGAAACCTTTTTCATTCTTGACAAAAGCCTTCATTTGTAAAAAAAAAAGAAAAAATTTCAGAAGGATTCGCGATTTTCCAGCAAAAGAATCTTGCAAGGCTACCACCGACAAAATATTCGAATATGAATCCAACGATAGAAATCTAAACCATTATCTTAGAAAAGAAAATGAACTTAACACTCCATACGAACATCACTCCAGGCCAAACACGCAAAAATTCATATCATCTGAGCTGCAAATATGCAAAAAGAACAAATGTGCGAGGAAATAATTCGACCTTAATGGTGCGAGGAGAAGAAACCATAATGTCAAGCAATTGGTTGCTTACGCCGAAATTTCGTTAAAAGAAATCACGGAAGGCGCATTCCATCCTTTAAAATACATAAATATATACATATAAAAGTACAATAGTCAAAGATGGACTATTCCCAATTTCATAACATAATCACATGGTTATACTTTTTCTCAAGACAGGACCATTTTTCGTGTTAATTTTAAGCTTCAGTTTCAGAAGTAGTCCAAGTGGATATGGCTGAAAGAGACAAAAGTGTTGTTTCCCAATCTCCCAATTAACTTGCACTTTCCATGTAAAATAAACAGCAGGTCTTCCATTAATGCAGTCAAGTAAAATGGCACAAATAACCAAGACAAGACCAGGTAAACAATTCAATTACTAACATATAATCGAACGACATCTAGAGCATAATATATTCCGCCATTTACTGTTTGATTCCAGGCAGCATTAAAAATATAGGACAATCAGAGGACAATCTGCCACAAAGCAACAATGTACAACAACAGGGCGACAAGTGTCGCGGTTTACTACAGCCAGAGCCTTCACAAAGGTGGCCTATTCGCCCAACCGTCCTGAACTTTGCATCCGTTTGAAAGTTGGCTATCGACGACACCATTTAGAGTGGTATAAGGAACAAAACAATTGGACATATCAATGGAGCCGTGTCCTCTTTATGGATGAGAGTCGTTGCAGTGCCACAAGCGATTCTCAATGCCAGATGATTTTTAGGGATGTCGAGACACGGTTTCTTCCCAGTAACATCACGGAAGGAGACCCTTGCGCTGGTCCTCGAGTTATCTGGGGAGGCATTATGCTGAACGGGAGTACTGAGCTCCACGTTTTCGACAGAGGTTCGGTAACCGGAGATCGTTACAGTAATGATATAATGATATGATCCTTCCCAATGTGTGTCTGTTCGCTTTTATCGATGAAAATGCACTGCCCCACCGGACTGTTGATTCTCAGCAGCTACTGGGATGTGAAGATATCACTCGAATGGATTGGCCTGCCTTCTTCCCTGATTTAAATTCCATAGAGCATGTGTGGGATGCTTTGGGGATACGCCTTGCAGGATGATTACATCCTCGGGGAAACACCTAACAATTGATGCTGATTCAGGAGTGGGCAGAGAGTTACAGTTTGATTCCAGTACAGACAACATTAAAAATATGTCCTGGAGACAATCTACGACCATCCTAGAAACACACCTTAAACAAACTATTTGGCAAAAAACATCCAATTTCTTTTCTGCATCACCACATTGATGAAGAACTGACTAAAGAGTAAATAATTTTTGTAATAATTTTCGTTAAATAAAATATTTTTTGACAAAGAGTCGGAAAGGGCCATCATTTCAAATTTTTGATCAAAATCATTTCATCATTCTTTATTCTATAATTACTGAATTCTTTTATAATTTAGTTTTCAGAAAGAAACTGTACAAGGAGAGGGCTGGGATAGCCTGGTTGGTGGGAAAGGGGGTTGGATTCGCATCGCTTGGGTTGTGAGTTTGGACCCCGGAGGCGTATAGCGCTCCGTGTATGTGGTGGCTGAGGCACGCATAAATCTGTCATTGATACAAAGTCCTCGAAATCGAGACAATACCACTGGGGATACTGGATCAGAGGTTATCGTTCTCTGATTCAGGTCTAAATTACAACCTGTGAATGAGTGAAGGAAATGTATGAATGATGTCCACCCCGTGAAAAGGGCTGAGTAGCCAAGACACACTCTTGGCTTTAGATAAAGCTACGGAAACAAGAGACGCTAAAACTCGACTGAAAATTCATCGCTAAATCTCGACTTCATCAGCGGGCTTGTCTTAGACAAGTGCCATAAGAAACAACAAAGATCATATAAAATAAAACTCTGAATTTCCAACTTTTTTGGAACCATTTTTTTAAAAATTCAGTAAACTTTGCATTGCAAAAGAAATACGCCCAAAATACAGAGGATAATATGCTAATTGTTGATAGTACAGCATGTATGGTATTTCTTCCCTAATCCTGCTGCCAGGAATTACTGAATCAAAAAATTTTCAAAGAACATTTTCAGACCAACTGCAAACCAGTTTGGGGAAAGACATTTTCCTCTGTCATTAATGTATTTAGGATGTTGAAATACTAGATTATGAGATGTGTCCGTATGTAATTCGGGCGATTAAACACTTTGCCGTTGGCACATACACACTTACAATTTGAACATGTGCATCAGGACCTGTGTCAATCAAGATAGAAGTCAGTATTACATGAAGACTTTCAGAGATAAGCGGTTTTTCTCTGAAGCAATTGAATTAAAAAGTATTCATACGAGCAGAGTTTCCAAAGACATTTTGCTGCTTTGAATTAAATCTTCAATGCTCTGATTTTTTTTTTGTTTTTTTTTTGTGTAGTTGTATTCTTATATTTATATCTAGGTTCGATTATATGATATGTGTTATATTCTGGCATTAAAATGGGGCTTTTAAAATTGTGGCATATGTTTGATGATTCATTATCATCAAAAATTGTGCTATGTATTTGAAGAATAGTGGAAGAGATTAATTTTGCCAATTTATCTTAGAGCCAACCGAACAAATGGATTTTCACAAGCCCATTATATACACAAGACTATATTATCTCCACAACACAATACCGCACACCGGGAATTGCCTTTCTACTACTCATACTAGTAGCTAGAAATTTTCATTTCTAGTTACTTTGGCACCTTATATTTCAAATAAAATACAACGTATCACCTCAAAATTCTACAATTCTGCAATATATGCATCAAATGGTATATTTTCTCCACAACACAATGCAACACATTGGGATTGGTCTCACTGCAATCGAAATACTCATTCCCAGCTAGTTTGGCACCTTATATTTTGAATTTCAAATAAAATACAACGGTTCACTTGGAAATTCTGCAATACTCCAGACAAAAAGAAATTTGCCGCTGGAAATTACATCATATTTCATACCAGAAAATCGGGACAAAATCTGAGGCTTATCAAACAAAAACAGATAAAACCACTCATTACCATAGGTGCAAGAAATCTCGAAAGGATATCAGACTTTGGATCCCCCAAATGACTATAAAATAAAGAGAGAAATCCAATGCTTATCTTTGAAAATAATTGTCACAAGACCATTGAAACATTCAGAAATTTTCCAGCACTCGCAATTACCAGAAAAACTCGATAGAAAAAACATTAATACAGGAAATTTTATACACATATTTTATTTTTCCGTAACCACACCTTAAACGAAAGAAAGCTACCAGAGACTTTGAATTAAATTTGTCTTGGAAATTTCTCTTTTCAATTATACATAAAATTCAGTTGTGTGGAAATGGATGATGCTCCTGACAGGTAGAGAAATAATTTCTGATGATAAGCAAATACCTTCATCAACAGTTTAACAGAAATACAGAAATGCTTCTAAGAAATCTACATTACGCAATCATGACAATAGGAGCACCAATGAAATCTCGCATTGCGAACTACTGAAGGAATAATACTAAAATTTCCAAACTCATTGTTGGATATAGAGGTTATCACACTAACGAACTTTTCTTAATATTTCTTCTATTTCCGAATGAATCTTCATGTTAAAGATGTTATAATTTCTTTGTTTTTTAGAAGGGTTCTTTCGTGGAGAATGGTGTATTCAAATTTATAATATGTACTATTTCAGATGGAAGTAGTATTAGACAGCGGAAGTTATTAGTTCACCAGTCGAAGGGGTTTCAATTTGTCAAATTATATTAACAAATTGCTTTATTAAAGTAGGAAAAAGATTTCAATTTTATTGTATAAAGAAAATGTATGACTTTGTCAAGTACATATAATTCAGCCTGATTAAGGGAATTGGGTCTCCTTCAAAGGAGAAACCAAATTCCGAATCTGGAGCCATTTCTACGACGCTCAATAAAGGAACACATTTTTATGTCAATACTTTTAGAATACACACTTTTTAAATATTCGAAAACGGCACATTCCATCAACATTTTGAAATTCGACTCTAGACAAACAGTTTCTTTAATTTCAATCCAAAGAGACACTTGATAATCAGAACAGTGCAATCAAGCACAAACCGAGAATAAAGTTCGTAAAGAATTTTCTGAACAACCCCTGAAACAGATGAGTTTCCTCAAGATCTCTCCGATGGGGAGACATGTAGAAAAGTTTTAACAATTTCTCATTTGTTTATCAGGAACCTCAAAACATTGTTAGATAATTTATCTTTGTGTGCAAGATGTATCGAAAAATTAATCTCTCTCAAAGGAACTTAATTCTGTAAGTCCATCATTTTTAATTACATGTTTTGGTTCACGAATAAATTATATTTATAAATGAAAAAAGCATATCTGCTAGTATGAGCAGTTTAGATCTGTGTTTCTTCTTGATATTAATGATAACCCCTCCCTTAAGTTAATTGTCATTCAACTTATTTTTTATCAGTGAGCTCTGTCTTTTTGCAAAACTTGTAGCAGTTTTTATCAAATTATTTTGATACTTTACATTAAAGAAGTTTACAGATTGTCTGATTTCAAAGGATGAGATGCGTTCATTTTTTTTCGGGTTTCAAGTCTTAAATTTTCATTTATCTCCTAGAAAAAGGATCAACAGCCACGCATTTCATAATTTTTTGTATCTCTTGTAAGATTCGCCGATCAATTAGTCTGGTACGTATTAATTGTATTAAATAATTTTTAAAATGTCTACACAGAGAAACAGTGCAGTTATCTTAATATGTTAGGCTGAATACAATTCTGACAAATCAAATAAAAATATTTGTAAGCAATATTTGATTTTAAACATGTTTGTTCTGTTTTCTTCTGAATAGAATATTTTACATTAAATTGAATCTTCTTGCTGATTTATAAACATTTTTTTTAATTTCAAGGCATCTGAAAAAATTAAAATAGGCCGAGGTTAGAACTCTCGTTGGATTCAAACTGGATCTGTCAGGCTTAATAATTCCACAATATCGAGCTTATTTTTATAATATATTTTTTCAAATAAATACTGGAGTCATTAAAAATATTTTAATATTTCAAAAAATACAAAATTTCAAAAGATACTAAAAGGCAGTGGGGTTTTTTTCTTGCTTTTTCTTAACTTAATCTAAGACGGAAATCTTAATATCTTCATAAAATTAGTAATTGACAATAAAAAATAATTCAATATTTGAAGATATTCCGTAAAATATCGATATGTATGATACAGAATAAATGCAATGACATACAATAAGTTGGATTCCGAGCTCAACTCGGTTGGACTTTATATCATAACTATACAAGAAATATAATAATTCAGCGAAGTTAATTTTCTAAAATATTAATGTATTTACCTTTATGCACGCATATTCATTTCTACTCCATTTTCTTAAACAATTCAGAAGTTGCAAATATTTTCAATCAGAGTAATCGCTTTCTTGTGTGCTCAGTAAGCGCTTTTATTTTTTGCACATTTCAAGATTTCATTCACCCGATATTTTAAATATCAAAAATATACCAAATAATTTTAATTAAAATAAAAGTAGAGTATATTGAACAAGATTTCTAAAATCTTTGAAACTTCAAATAACAAATGTAGTAATTTTATAGCTTTATTAGACAATTAATAAACTGGAAAGCTGACTGATTGTGAGCAAAAATCACAATGCGATTCAGATTTAAAATAAGATTTATGAAAGTAATCAGGATTGCTTTGCACCCTTAAGTTCATTATTCAAATCAAGAAAGAAACCTGGTGATTGGAATGTATTTATACAATATTTAAAGAAAGGAATTTTAGAAGTACTTATTTCGGCGAATTTTTATCAATTATTACATAATATTAGTACGAAATTATTTTCATTTCCTTTTCCATAACTTTCATTTCTTGTCAATTTTTAATGAAGGCAATGCTGTTAACATATCTCAACTCTTACTTCGTTTAAAATTTATAATCTCTTAAAAGCATACAAAAAAGAATTTTTCTGGTATAGAAGGAAGGATTTAATTTTTCTTGATACTGAATGCGGCTTATCTTTGTTCGCTACATTTTAAAAATAATTTGGTTTTCATGAAACCAGAGCTATTTTTGTACATGCTGTGCAAAATGTTCTATATTTAATACATTTACTATTTGATAATAGTAAATGCCCATTTCAATACTTTCAATAAAAATTAGAAGAACAACTAAGCATTTAAATAGTAAAATAGGAGGGTTTCAGCTATATGGATGGTATCAAGTTTTCAATGGCTAAAATTCTTTTGATTTTATATTTTAATAAATAATATTGAATTTTGCAACTTTCATCTTAAAGAAAACATTGGCAATAGGCATTGCTAATTTCCTAATAACTAAGAAAAATTCCAAATAATTATGGAAAAATGGCAAATTTACTTTCTTACTTGAACAATTCATTTTCTATACGACTGCATTTTTTCAAAATAAAATAACAAATATTTATATTGAAAACTGCTGCAAAGGCAAAGGCTACTTTCAAATAAAATGCCGAGTATTTTATCAAAGACACTTCATTAACTGCCGAGTTGTTATATACCTTTTAAATAATGCATCCAAATGAAGAGTAAAACGGGAGGAAAATCAAAGGGTCGTACCTCTGGAGGACCCCCTTCTCCAGAAGATTGAAGAAGAATCCGACTGGCAGAGTTATATCCCTCCCGAAAAACCACCCAACTCTGCTACCCCCATCCCTGCGCGAGAGTCGAACTCTAGCCCTCTGAGGGGTCAAAAAAATAAATTAATGCAAAAAAAACCATATAAAATGCCAAAAAAAATCGAAGTAATTTTATAAAAAAAAATGAAATCAAATCAAAAAACAAATTTGGAACAAAACAAATCAAAATAGTCAGATTATTATTATTATAAGTCCAAAATTTTCCTAAAAAAAGTGCCAAATCAAAATGTTTTACCAAGAAAAATATGAAAAGTCAAATCAAATGTTTTAAAATAAAAACACCGAATCAAAAATGTTATTCACAAAAAAATAAAAATAATAATAAACAGTAATTTTTAAAGTAAAATTTTAGAATTTTGAGTCTAATTCGTTCTCAGAGGTCTAGTGCTCGTTCCGACAGTCGGCACCTTGAATCCTCAACTGTGAGTTAACGATTCAAGGAGCCCCTCAGATGCCTGATCGCCCAGTCTACATCCCGGTCCATGATAGTCTTCCGCCTAGCAACGAAAGCCCTGTCATGGGCCGACCTGTAGACCCGGAAAATCATGGCCTCCTTGGGGGAACCCGGTGCCGGAACCGCACCCGAATCAATGCCGAGCTCGTCCGAACTCCTGTCCCCCACCAGCTCCTTCATTCTCCTTTCGAAGAGAGCCCTCGGCACTCTGCAATGAGTGCAGGACTCCAATATGTCTTCATATAAAGCATTAAATCTTTCTTTTGCTTGTAATCGGATTATTTTTTCATTCATTCGATTTTGTCTGTCATCACGGTCTTGAGGCTGAAAAGTATTGTTCAGAAATTAAATACAAATATCGTCAAAAGAATAAATAAACCGCATTTACACTTTTTTTTTAGATAGTCATTAAAGACAGTCTCAAAATATAAAATTTTCACAAGTAGACATACGAATACCTTTTTAAAATAGTTCTCACATTTTCAAAACTATGATTAAGTTATTCAGCTGCATGAGAGAAAAAAAAAAAAGATTGAGTAATTATAAAAAGCACAGCTCTAAAAACATTCTATGAACGCTCCTTACTACTTGTTTCAAATATTTAAAAACGTGATTCTCTCATTCAACTTTCAACAATGGGAGAAGGATTCTGTTTGATATTTCAGTATTTTATTAAAAAAGTGATTGTCGCGAAAGTCACAATCGAGATGAATCTGACAACAGTATTTCAATTACACCGAGACAATGGGAATAGACACCATTAAGGAAGTCCACAAACATTATGAACAGAAGGTGCGTACTATTAAATTAACACTGTTTAATGTTTGTCAATTTCATGGGTCATGAACATGAAATGACATCTAAGCGATTTAAGTGAAGTGAAATACACCCAACATTCCCCAGAAATCAACTGGTCACCAAAAGAGTTACAGTAAATAAAATTTAAAAAATTATGGGAATTAATACTGATATTACGTTTAAAAATTTACCCATAATAGCGATAATGGAAGTATAAAATGAAATTTTTTACTAAAAAGTTGGGTTATATGTTAGTATTATGTTTTGAACAGCATGCTTATATGTAACACTCTTTAAAGTTTTCTCTAAAAATATATTTAAAAGAATTTATATTAATGAAAAGTCAATCTTTTCCAAATTTTAACTTCATGTAAGAGGTTTTAGTGGAATAATCCGTTCCGAATTTATTAAAAACTAAAATCCTAACCATTTTTAATTAAAATTAATAATTTCTTTTCTTGACGAGTCTTTACTAAGAAAAACAGCAACTACGTGCTACCATTAGTAGCTGTAGAATAACCGGTCTGTTTTAAAAATCGCTTTGAACGACTATTGCAATATAAACTCTGCAAGTAATATATATTATATAGACCTAGATGCAATACATCAAAATTAATTTACTCACTGGTCCTGGGTATCTTATCCTAGGGAACAGCGGTGGCTGCCGGACTCGAACACGGCGGGGCGGTGGAACATTTACAATTGGCTCATCAGGTTCATCCGACTAAAGAAAGTTTGGAAATGAGTCTGTAAATCTAACAAGTTCTTTTGTTTCATAGTAAGATAAGAATGCTAACTATACCAAATATGATTTATTAAAAAAAGGGTATTTAATGAAATAAAAGTTTAGATTCAAAAATGCAGTAAAAGTACACGCCATTGTTTCAAAAACACACAAACTGTTCTCTATAGGTCTTTAGCAAACATGCAGGAAGAGTTTTGTAAAGCGGCGATAAAGATAACGCTGAAATGGAGATGAAGGCCTTATATTAACTACCACAATCCCGAATTCTTGCACATTTTTGAATTTAAAATGCATCCTTCATAATTTCAAAAAATTCAACTGAATAATGCTTTATGAGCAATAGCTGTAAAAGATATGTAAATAAAAGAACAAAAATTTCTAAGATGAGGTAAAAATTCTTTAAACTTTTATAGAAAACATCAGTTACAGAAAAAAAATTGTGGAGTTTTGCTAAAATCTGAATGGTGCTTTCTTAAATAGTTCCATCATTTGCTAAAAGCACTAAATGGAAGTAAATATAAATGTCTACCTAATTATTAAAGACATTCGTATATACATTCTATATAATTTTTTATTACTCATATTAATTTGCAATAACACATTTCCATTATAAATATACACAAGCATACCTGCATACATATGTAGTTGCATTTGCCTTATCCTGCATTAAAAAAAACTAAAGATTACTGTTTATTTTTTAAAATCATAGGTAATTATTTTGTTTCATTCAAATTTGAGGATATCTGTAAATAACTGCTCTTACGATATCAGGAATTAAGGAGTATCGGTGTATACCTGACAAACTTTACAAAACTGGAATCCCTTTTCCCGAGTGTACAAAAGTTGTTCAAAGAACCAATATCTGCTACTCGTAATGTGAGAAAAATGCAAAAGAAGTAGGAATATTTGAGAACAATTCAAGAGCAAAGAGCTTCGGATGAACAGTTAGCCAATACTTACATAGCACATGGTATTTTATGCATGTAAACATTCAAAATCATCACTGTGCATTTTCAAGATGTATCTAATTTCCTGATGGCGCAGTGTATTGGCTACCCGCGTAATATTCAACATCGTATTGTGGACAGGAAAAAAGTGAAGAAAGTACACAGAAGAGTCATTTCACCAGTTTCCCATTTAGAGGTAAATCCTAAACTAAATATATTAAAAGTAAAACAGTTTAGCTAAACCCTCGGTAGTTACGAGCTGATGCATTCACCAAAATCTCGCCGTTTCTATACAAGTAATACTTTTTCTGAAATAACGGAAGTTACACCAATTCGTTTAGATTTTCCCATAGGAAGGAAATCCATCACATAGCGTTCAAAATAGCGACCAAAGATTTCATAATTTTAAAGCGAACTTTACGACTTTTGATTACTACAACCGGCACCTATTATTAAAATTCTTTTCAAACTGCTCTTTCTTTAAGCTTATGAGCCTACAACTTTTAGTTGTAAACCGACAATCTTTACTTTTTTTAATGTTTCTTATCATTTCGCAACTCTTTGAGCTGCAATATAAAGTTTTTTTTTAAAGGAATGTGAACTCATACTCTTTCTTTTTACGTTTTTCTCAAAAACTATGTTACAAAATTAAGGATTTTTCTTCCTTTCTTATCGACTTACTCAGATCTTATTTACATTGTTTTCCGGGGACAATATTGATCGCAGTAAAAAAAACTGCGATTAATATTCTTTATGTTTTAGTTTAGCCAATATATTGTTGGGTTCGAAATGCCCCAGATTATTTTTAATGTTAAAATTGATCGCATGTTTTGCATACAAAATAAAAAATAAGCTTCAGAAGCGCACAGTTAAATAGATGAAATGGGAAATTACATCATTCAACTCAATTCCAATATTTATATTCATATTCAATGTATAAGACGTATGTAAGACTACTAAAATAAAACTGTTGAAATATCTAATTTGATGTGAAAATGAAGTATGTGCTCTTTAAGAAATCATAAATACAAAACTACTTTGTTCAGCATATTTAAATGAAAATGAACAAACTAAGTATTGTTAATGAACAAGCATGTTGTCAAAATGAATGTAACAAATATTATAATTCAAATACAAATTTTGTCTCGGGACATTTATCAGAAACTCAGTACTAAATGGAATAGAAATAACAAAAGTAGTTACCGTTATGTCGTCGGTATTCACTCTCCTTCGCTTGCTCGAATGTGAATCCTGCAAATTTGGAAAAATGAATGTGTTTCAAAAAAACTTTATAATAAAGTTTTACATATAATGCTATAAATCAACAGAATTGAAATGCATTTTAAATTATTGAATTTTTTGAAGTAATTATTTGATTTAACATCGATTTAGTAAAATCTAAAAAGTTGAAAATCCTGTTTCGAGACTGAATCTCATAATTTTAAAGATTCCTGATGAGGCTGCGGTTTTCGAACTGACGTTGCAACCGGTATATAGAATAATTACTTTCTCCAAATCTTGAAAAATCACTTTCTAGTTTCATATTTCTTCAAGAAGATAGTAAGCATTCTACTTCTTTGATCCTTTTTTGGTAATTGAGTATATGAAAGTAAAAGGAGAATCTTGCATTTGCAAAGCATTTATCTGACGGGTTCTCGGATGTAACGACAATTTGAAGCTGTCTCCAAAATTTACCCAATCATCTTCGTAGTTGATATACATCCCCAGATTACAAGTTAACATGTATCACTCCAAAAAGTAATAAGATGATGAGTTGCGTAAATAGAGGGCTTCTTTTTAGTGCTTAGAATGATCAGAAAAAACTGTAGGTTTGTTACATTTCTTACATGTTAATGTTAAAATTTTTGCAATAAAAATAATGTGTTTATATAAGAGCCATTATTTTGTTAGAATGTTGAAAGATGCATTAAGCAAAATGGCAGTCGCACTGTATATAGGAGAAATAAAGGTAGATTTTGTTACATCAATGTATAAGTTGCATTTCCTTTAATGTGCGATGTCATTTATATTATTCACGTATAAAAAAGAAATATCCCATAATGTCACAAAATGTTAACTAAAACGAATTTGACTGCACTAAAGGTATCGAAATCAAAAATTTATAGAACGAGTTTTAAAAGTTTCGGTTAAAGAATAGATTCATATGTATGAAACATATGTATGTATGCAAATAAAATAGTGTACATAAATTTTGAATATAGAATTTTGAAAAAAAAAAAAACATTGAGGTTTGTAGAAAATTTCTCATTGTTTAACACTATGAACACTAATAGTATGGACCATTTAAAATGGCAAGAAATTCCAAGATGCACATTCGAAAACAGTCCAAATTCACTCAGTGACATCACACATAGTATCATATACCTTATACAAATAGGGCAGATATTTATATCTTCTAAGTGAATTAATTTCTGTGACTTGATTCTGAACTCCTGTAAATTGTGCTCTGTCAAGCAATCCCAGTCGGCGGGTCATGAACAGTTTTACTTTTTTAAGCATGTATGTTGCACGTTATTGGCGATTCTGTGACAAAAGCATCTCGACGTGCATGGCACGTATTTCTACAGCAAGTGATTAAAAACAACTCTGACATTCGGATTTTGTCCGTCAAGACACAGCCATCAACAGATTTCATGACCGAATTTTAATTATATAAATACTAATTTCAGTAATAATAGAAAAGACAATTACCGAGCTATCATCATCACTATCATCAAATGAGCGTTTTCTACGAGTTTGTCCCTACAAAAGATGAAAGAAAAATTAACAAGTTTCCTAAAGGTTAATATACAATCATTTAGATCAATAGAATCATATTTTTTTAATGTTGTAAAATAGAAGAAACACATCAATGAAATCAATTATCAATATTAAATCTATCATTTTATTAAAGTATGAAATTGGAAAATATGTTATTTTGAAACCCCATGATAGGATGTTGGAGACGTCGAATTGAAATTCATCTCGGCTGAGTACGTATCTGATTATAAAGAATAATCCTGTCCACCAATTCAAAATGAACATATTTCTCATCTTTGTACATTGTGTTTGAAAATATTTTCTATACGAGACAATTTTATCTAACTACTCATATTATCCTCGAAATTAGAATTTGAATCAACACTTGCTCTTATTGCACTTGGCGAAAAAGATAGGAGCAAAAATTTGCATGTTCTCTGGGATAAAGGAATCGTGAATAAAGGAATCAACAAACCATCTCCCGAGCTTCATTTAAAAGGAATAACAAAGCACCGTTTCATGTTTTTTTTCATCAATGCATGTTATTTCTCTTTTTTTCACATTATTTTAGAAATATCTAAGGTAGGAAAGAAACGATTTCCTGGTCCTTTCCTTCAAGAATAGAAGAGATCAGGACCCACTTTAAAGGATAAGCAAATAAATATATGTGATAGGAGGGAAGTTCTTCAAAGGTTGTCCCATATCAATACGATATCCTATGGGATAGAAAATCTCAAGCTATAAGGTACCAAAGGCATTTAATGACTCCCCATGGATAATATACCGTTGAAAACTATAACTGACAGATGATCGTGTTTTGGGAAACGAGGCAACAAAGAACGCTGCACAAGTATAACGTCAGCTGGAAAATTTAGCATAGAAAATTAGACCGTAAATATATAATAGGCTGCATTACTGAGATAATCAATTAAGCGTGTTTATATTTTCGTGATCCAGCCGCCAAATTGCATCCATTTCACGAGATTCTTCTTTAAATATATAACCGTTTCTTTGTTAATGTAATACAACTCTACAAATTATATCAAAAGTCGTAAAAATTGGAAATACGCGACTCATTATTTAGAAGAAGACAAAGGAAATGATCAATTCTTTCGCATATCATCAAATCTAGATAAATCACTACTAATAACAAATATGAATGGTGTATGTGTGTGTGTATTGCCGCTCTACAGGTAAAATCATTTGATCTACAACTACGAAACTTTTGGTGCATATATGCCTCGGAGGATAAAAAAAATGCGCCTCGGCGGTTTTTATTTTAGTTCATTAAAAATTAAGCTGAATTTTATAATTTTTCCGCAATTATTTCTGAAAATATTGCATAAACTTAAATTTTATGGAATTTCAAAATTCAATTCTTTCCAGATGTTGTGATTTACCGTGCAAATTTTTCCTGAAATTTGGCAATTTTAAAAAAATATTGTATCGCATATATCTAACAACAGGTTACATCGTTGCTCTGACATTCAAATTTTTCCTTTGTTTCCTTTAATCGCGGGATTTTCTTCCACTTTTAAAAGTTAAAGCATTCTGATTAAGTTGTGAAGTTACAAGTTAAAAAAAAAAGAAGGTACAGTATTGCGATATTTAGAAAGCAAATGAATAGCATATATTCGCTTTTACTAATATTATATAATATCATGGGACGGTTATCTATTAAAATTGTTCATATACATATTGAATGGAATATATAAAAGACAATTAAAATAACACTAGTAATTTAACGGAATCAAAGATGCTATACCTAAATGATTTAAATGTAATTCAACATTAGCAATAGCAACGGTAAACCAGCTGGCTAGTTTTCAAAGGCGACTGTTGATTTTTAATATAAAAGCGCCCAAACATTATTCCATAGCTTCTGCTTACATATCAAATTTTGGCTGTCGCGAACAATTCCGTCATTGATCAGGATCTCATTGTTAATGATGTTGGCATTGACATGAATGAAAGCCTTCTGGGTTGAATGGAGTTTTCTGACATCTTCTGGAAAGGATTCCCTAAGCATAAAATTTCTTTCAACTTCGGTTGGAAATCTTAATACTTTTCCGTGACATGCAAGAAGAAGAATGTAACGAATTGCTCAATATCCGCTAAGTATCAGTGTTTAATCAAGTGCTCTTATAGCTTATTATTAGCTATAAGTGTTTTATACGAACAGAAAAACAGTGCGGAGGCATCCACACAATAGTTAGGTTCTACCCGTACTTTATTTCCAAGGTGTTAGTACAGGTGAAATTCAAATTTGTTGGGTAAACAATAGAAAAATAATATTTCGAAAGTAAAGATTTCATACCCGTCTTAATTCTGCCCTCTCTAGTCGGCATTTAACATATTCATTTCTCCAAAAATCAGCTCTTTGAGCTTGGGCTTCCGCTTTTGCTTTTTCAGCTTCATAAAGCTAAAATAATAAAAAGGATTACAGTTCAGTTTCCAGCAAGAGAGTTTGCAGAATATAAATTAAACACAGAATAAAAATTACAATTCATTGTTAAAGCGAGAATCAAAACAAATAAAAAAGGAGAAATTCAAATCTAAGTAGCAAGAAGACAAGAATCTATTGGTCGAAGGAACGCAAACAGCTGTCTTAAGATCTATATTTGAAAGTTCTCTCCTCCGTCACATTTTACTAATGTTTGAAAAATTACTTAATTATATTAATTTAATTATAATAAATACTACGCAATAATAATATAATTAAGTCTTTGAAAAATTCTCATATATGAATTTTTTGATTATAAACAGAATTGTGATTTTACGTAAATTAATATTATCAACGAGTCAAATAGCACCAGATCAACATATGCAATGACACTTTCTATAAGATTACCCGAAAACGTGAACAGCAAATGCACGTAAATAGAATCCGTATTTGCTAATACAGGAAAAACGAAAAGTGTGAGAATTCGAGAAATCTTTATGTTCAGAAGTTTGTGCTAAAAATTGATACTGATGCGCAGTTTAAGATCATGATCAAACATTAATGAGCTACATGAGTGGAATTTACTTTATCAATTACCTCTTCAAAACATGCGAATTTTTTTATGGTAGACCTAATCTATTTATGTTCTTAAAAATATAAAACATTGAATATTTTAACGATTACATTAATTTTCTAACGTACTTTGATTACGAAAAGGCATACGAATGATACCCGTTTATATCATTTAAATGAATATGTTACACGTTTTCAAAGACATATTGTGAATTATAATTTATTTTAAAAAGGAGACGTTTGAATTTGCTTCAATTATTATTGCACACTATAATTCGTCTATATTTTAACATTAAGAAAATAATGGCATGAACTCATGAAAATTTTCTTAAGAAAATAAAACAAAAAGGCTTACCTGTTTATAATCAATATTTCTCTCTGAAATAAAAGAAAAAAAGTATAAGATATTTTGAGTTACGTTAAATTTATTAAAAAGACAAAAATGAAAATGTATGACTTTTCGGTACATGCTTCTATGAAGCTCTATTGAGAAGACAAATCTATTTAGAATAGGAGTTCTATAAAAAAAATTAGAATTTAAAATTTACTTCACCATATGGGCGATACAAATGCATGAATAGAATTTTCTTTTTTTACTGCACACTGGCTGGTGCAAGATATCTATCAAGAAACCAATAGGGTCTCGTTTAACGTTAAATTCAGCATGACCGGTTTCAACCAATTGTTACAAAATTTGTAAAATACTGTAACTTTATAACATGTGAGCTTTTTAAATTTATATAATATATAGGCAATACATTTTTGTAGTTGATAATTCTCTTTTTGTTTATAATTATAAAGATGTAGCCTACCGTTATTTACTAAACCACATCATTTCGGACGGAAGAGAATTAGATATGGATTATTAAATTAGCTAGATAATAAACGTATGACGTAAATGTACAGTGTGTGTGTGTGTGTGTGTGTGTGTAAGAATTGACAAAATTATTTATTCATTATCTTATTCAAATCAATATTTTTTTATATTGGATCAGAAAAAATATTGTTCATAGCGTAACCGGCTACAATAATAGGTGTATATTAAGTGCAGATATATTTAATAATGATACATTGGTTAACACATTACGATAAAAGATTTGGAGATCCCTTGTTCATTTTCCACTGTTATTATTCTGAAAAAAGCTAAATTAATGCACTTAGTTTAGTTTAGTTATATTAATGTCCCGTTTTAAATCGACACTAGATGGGCACACCCCCTCCAAACTTCCACAACAAACCTGCGGGAGGACGTTTGGCCCAGATGGATTTAACGTGCACCAGGTCAGCTTAAACGACGATTCGTCGGTGGAATCGGGTCTCAATCCTGAAACCTCCCGAAGCCAGGACCTTACCATCAAGCCACCACAACCAAAATTAATTAATCGTACTTGAAACTTTCCAAAGAAGCTTTGGAACTATACTACCTATATTATACTATGTATCCCTATCAACTACCACCTTTGTTTGAAGCGGAGTTTCTTGCTTATTCATAATAAAATACCCCTCAGTGGACGGTCATTTGAATCTTTCCAAGCAAATCAGATGCTTGTTCATTCAAATGGAATGATATACAGCCCTTTTACCTATTTGGTTTGGAGTATCTTGATAAAGTAAAACAAAAAGGACCACGAAAGACTGTTACTCAATAAAATTACAGGATATCAAATCGAAATTAATCATTTCTTCTGTATTGTGAAGAGCAGTGAAATTTACTCTCAACAGAAAAGGATATTTCAAATCGATGGGGTATTGAATACAGAGTAAGGTACAATTTACGACGCAAACGTCGCTTTATAAACTGAAAAATTTCTGAACATATTTTTATGAATATATATCACCTTATAGAATCATGGTATCATAATGGGGAATTGACAAGAAATTTCGTCGAATCTTCAACTGTAGTAGAAAAATAAAAATCAATAATCACCAACATAACAGAATTTTGAGGAAACTGACTATTATCTGAAGAATCAATAAAGGATTTATTTTTCAAATAAATAAAAGGGAAATGTTTATCCTCCTTCAAATGAGAAAAATCAACTTTTTTGCTATCTCAACTGATAGCAAAAAAGATTATAGTTTTTATTCACAGAAGGTTTAGAAGAACAATCAACGCGATTCAGATTTATTTTTAATATGAGCATGATTTTTCAAACCTTAATAGTTTATTGTTTTTATTGGACATGTTTTAATTGTTAACATTGGAACATTTCCTTCACTTTTCAAATCAAATCATTTAGCCCCTTTGACTCACCTTAAAAAAACTAGCAGACATTTTAAATTTTGTATGTACAATATAAACCTTTTAAAAAATCGATGATTGGTGAGATACGAATATCAAAGACATTTTAAAGCCAATGAAATTGGAAGTGCTTATTAAAAAGGAAAATTTAATTTTCAGGTGGAATCGATTGTTAATCAGGCATGAGATTAATTAGGTTTCATAGTTATTTTATTGGAATAAAAATATTACACATTTGATTTTTCATGTAAAGTTAAATATTTAAATTTCATTACTTAATCAGTTATTAAATATTTCTCTGGTTATACTATAATTATAAAAATTTTAATTACGAAAACATCATGGAAGTTGATAACCGGGATGAAATGTTTTACTTGGGTCAAGAACTGCATGTTAATATTCTTTACAGGGATGACAGGATAAAACATTTATTACTCGTTTATATGCGAATTATACAGGACAAAAAATTACATTCTTCAAATAAATTGACTATTAGATTTCATAGAATCTTCATCTTTTAAACCACCGAGTCCGAAACCATATATGAAATTCCATCCGTATGTCTGATAGAACACTGACTGAAAAATGAAACGAGTTAAAAAGATGACATCGTTTATGCGATCTTGACATCCAAATCATTCATTTGCACGTTGCACCAGATTTTTGATTAATTCTGAAAGAAGTCTGTTAATCTATCCATTTTAACCCATGCATACATGATGAAATTAGATGAAATTTTCTGCAATCTTAGTAATTAGACTAACTGCAAACAGACTAGTGTCAAATTTTCCAATTCAAACTCCATCAGAGGATAGAACAGGACTATGTCGATTTTAGGTACTGAAACGGGATTCTTCATAACGCTAGAAAAGCAATTTTCAGTTTGTAGTTTTGGCACATAAACTGTTCTATCAAATATTGAATTCATTCAGGAATCTTAAAATATATCCAAAGTTGGAATGTTTTCACTAACGTTGAGATTTAATAGAAGCACATTTTTGCAGCTTAGGCAGATCGAGGTCCCCTCAGGGGCTCACCTACTATAGGTGAGTACGGGTGTCCCAATCCCGAGGTACCCAGGGATCTTTACTCCCTTTATGTTTACTCTCCCCTCCGTCTTCTGCTTTTAGCTATCGTTCTACTTTCCCTCGAGGGTAGGCGAGGGAGCTCTCCATGAGAAGCTGTCGCCGCTCTGCTTGCTTCCTGCTTCTCATGGACAGCAAATACCCCCACGTGTTTGCCGTGCGTGGCGACCCATTAGACGGGTGGTACATCTCGGTCTCCGGTGTATCAATCGGCCGGTATCCCAGGCATCTAACTGGGCTGCTCAAGGGGATCAAGCGAAGGGGTCACTCCTTGGGCTTGGCTTTAAGGGTGTTCACTGTCCCCGGGGGTGACTCCGAGCGTATAGGTTCCTGCTAGCATTATGGCAAGTGCCGAGGTTGGGATTTTCCAGAGCCGGTAACTGCCATCCCTTGTTGGGCTCCGTGGTGGGCGATGCCGTCGGGCCCGAATTCTTGTCAATATCGCATGGGTACAAATGTTCTTCACCACAGTAATGCTTTTTCAAAATTTTTTGTTGTTCATTCAGAAAAGTCATCTTTAAAATTTGTTTCACCAATTTTGATACACAAATCTATACTTGGCGTTGTCGGAGAAGTTCAAAACATAAAAAAAGTCAAATAATGGAAGCCTGCTTATTGAAGTAAAAAACAATCAACAGTCACAAAATATTACAAAATTAAAAAAGATAGGGGACATCGATGTCACTGTTTCTTCCCACCGTTTCCTTAACTATTCCAGAGGTGTCATATCGGAAAAAGAATTCCAGAGAGATCTTGAAGAGGACCTTTTAGATAATTTGAAAGATCAAAAAGTAATAGCAGTTCGCAGGATTACAATTAAAAAAAATAATCAAAATCTTCCTACAAAACATTTAATTCTAACATTCGATACTCCAGTTTTACCGAAATCTGTAAAAATAGCCTATATCAATTGCCCAGTTAAACCATACATTCCAGAACCACTCCGCTGTTTTAAATGCCAAAAATTTGGTCATTCTATTACAGCTTGCAGGGAAGATAAAGAAATTTGCGCTCGTTGCTCCCTCCCAGACCACAATAGTAAAAACTGTACATCTACCACACAAAAATGTTATAACTGTCAAGGCGATCACCCATCTTACTTCCGTTCTTGCCCACGCTACAAACAAGAAAAAGAAATTCAAACCATCAAAATAACAAAAGGCATTTCATTTTCAGAAGCACGCAAAATAGTAAGCGAAAGAACACCAAAACCAAATTTATCATATTCATCAGCGTTAAATTCAGCCGCTTCAACTTCAGAACCACGCAATTCACAAAACCAACCATTGAAAAATATCGAAACGAATACTTCTGTAATCCACACAGCAGATCCTGACACCATAACAATAAAAAAGACTGACTACCTTGCCCTTCTGGAAATAAAAAAATCTTGGGAAGAAACGTCTTCCTCTTCTCTTAAAAAGACAAAAAGGAAAAAAGTTTTAATGAAGGAAAAAACGCCCAGAGAAAAAAAGACACCCAAAGCAAAAGAAATAAATAAAATTGAAGAAAAGGAAGAACATTTTAAAATTCATCCATCTGATGACAGTATAAGTGATATGGATGAGGACAAAGTGGATTCTGATCCCACTAATATTTCAACAGACAATTTTAAATCAAAATTTTTTAAAAAGCCAAAAGGTTGATGCTCTCTTGCCTTCATCTTTTCTATTTACTGAAGGCACTCTTTTTTCCCTTGCCTTTTTTAAATCTTTATGTCTACATTCGTCTCTTGGAATTGTCGAGGGTACATGAGTAAATCTTCAGAATTGAGAGACATCATAAACAAATACCATCCTGCCTGCATTGCACTCCAGGAAACCTATCTTAAAACAGACAAGCAGAACATACGGCATTACAATATTTTCAGCAAGCACAATATTCAAAACAGATTTTCTGGGGGCGTGGCAATTCTTGTCGCTACGGATATTCCATCAATGCAAGTTAATCTAAACACTAATTTGCAAGCTGTTGCTGTACGGATTCAGATGAAAAATTTAATAACTGTTTGTAGCCTCTATCTGCCACCTAAACAACAAATCAGTCAAACGGACCTAAATAACTTGGTTTGCCAATTACCTTCTCCCTTCATTATTTTGGGCGATCTTAATGGTCATAGTCCCTTTTGGGGAAGCACTGAATCAAATTCACGTGGTCAACAAATCGAACAATTTCTTGCAGATCATAGTTTATGCATTTTTAAATTCTGACGAAAAAACGCATTTTCATTTACCAACACGAACTTTTCATTCTGTTGATCTCGCTATTTGCTCTCCGTCTTTATTGCCTTTTTTCAGTTTAACTGTTGACAATGATCTTTATAATAGCGACCACTTTCCTTTAATTTTGACCGACAGTAGGCACAATGCAGCTAGTTCTTTCCGAACATCCGAATATGTTTTAAATGCAGCAAACTGGCAAAAATTCACCTCTCTGGCTAATATCAATTCAGAAATAGTTAAATCTTCCACTATTGATGAAGCTCTGAAACATATTGTCAGTATTATAATTGAGGCAGCAGATAACACTATTCCAAAGAAATCTGGAGTTCGTAGGAAGCAAAACAAGCCATGGTGGGATGCTAATTGTCAACAAGCATATAAAAGACAAAAAAAGGCATGGAATATTTTTCGCCGTTATCCCTCTATTGAAAATTTTGTCAAATTTAAAAAATCTAGAGCAGAATCGAGAAAAATCCAACGACGCAGTAGAAGAATTTCTTGGCAAAAATTCGTTTCTGGTATCACTTCAACAATATCTAGCCATCATTTGTGGAATAAAGTTAAAAAAGCTTCAGGTGCTTCTCATTCTAATCATGTTTCAATTTTAATTGATAAAGGTAACACCATATCATCCACAAAAGACATTGCAAATTCCATAGCTTCAACATTAGCCCATACGACCAGCAGTAAAAATTATCCTCCTGCGTTTTTGGAATACAAAGAGAAAGCAGAAAAGCAAAAACTAAATTTTAATTCTCAAACTAATTTGCCCTACAACAGCGATTTTACGTTTTTCGAATTCCAATCGTGCCTTGCCGTTGTCCATGATTCTTCTCCCGGTCCTGACAACATTAGTTACGCTATGATAAAAAACTTAACAACAGAGTCGAAAAAAAGCTTATTATATCTTTATAACCGTATCTGGCAAGAACAATATTTTCCTACTTTTTGGCAACAAGCTATAATAATTCCTTTACTAAAACCAGGCAAAGATCCAACAAATCCATCAAATTATCGACCCATAGCTTTGACCTGTTGTCTTTGCAAATTGCTAGAAAAAATGATAAATCGAAGGCTAATTTTTTATCTGGAGACAAATAACTTACTTCACCCGTCGCAAAGTGGATTCCGAAGAGGACGGACTACTCTTGATAATCTTCTTGCTTTCGAATCCGACATTCGCCTAGCTTTTTTACAAAGAAAACACTTAGTTGCCATTTTTTTCGACATCGAAAAGGCATACGACCGAACTTGGAGATATGGAATTTTAAAAGATTTATATGATCTGGGACTAAGAGGAAATCTTCCTGTTTTTATTAGAAATTTTTTAAAACTTAGAAAATTCTGTGTTAAGGTGGAATCTGAAATTTCTGATTCTTTTGTGCAAGAGGAAGGTGTTCCCCAATGCAGCGTTTTAAGCGTCACTCTTTTTATATTAAAAATAAATAACATTTTAAAACTACTTCCAATTTCTGTGAAGGGTTTTTTATATGTTGACGACCTGTATATCTCTTGTACAGGGATGCATATGAATTTTATACAAAGACAATTGCAGATCGCAATCAATAATATTACCCAATGGACGAACACTAATGGTTTTACCATCTCAACATTGAAAACAGCTGGTGTGCACTTCTGTCGGAAACGTAACCTTCATTTTGATCCTGATCTGAAACTGTATGATCAGCCAGTACCGTTTTTAAATGAAATTCGATTTCTGGGCATAATCTTTGATAAAAAACTCACCTTTCAGTCTCATATAAAACTTTTACGTAAAAAGTGTGAAAAGTCTTTAAATATTTTAAAAGTCTTATCATCTACAGCATGGGGAGCCGACAGAAATTCTATGATTAAAATATACAAGGCCGTTGTACTTTCCAAGCTGGATTATGGTTCCTCAATATACGGTTCTGCTAGAAAAAGCATTCTGCAAAAACTTGACCCTATTCACCACATGGCTCTCCGTCTTTGTTCAGGTGCTTTCAGGACATCCCCTGTTAAAAGCTTGTATGTTGAAACCTATGAACCATCCCTTGAATTAAGAAGACAATTTTCATCTCTTCATTATTATTTTAAAATTCAATCGAACATTAATCATCCATTTCATGATTTTAAACTTCCCCCTTTTTTAGCTCGCTTGCAAAACGCTCGAAAATCATTCATCCCTGTCTTTTTTACGAGAGTTCATAATATTCTTTTAGACTTTAATCTATTGTATCTGCATGCAGCCCCTCAGCCGGAAAATTCTTTTCCACCTTGGAAATTCCCTCCAGTACAATATTTAAATCCTTTTGAAACTTTTATCAAGTCTGACACAGCAAATATCATTTTTCAAAAGACTTTCCTAGAACACAGAGAAAAATATCAAAATTTTATTCCAGTTTTTACAGACGGGTCAAAATCGGCTAATCATGTCTCTTTTGCTGTTGTTTTTCCTCATATAGTTTCTTCGTTTAAACTTCACCCCTCCTGTTCAATTTTTACTGCAGAAATAAGTGCTCTTTTATATGCTTTAGAAGAAATTTCTAATAGCCGGGATAAAAATTTTATCATCTATACGGACTCTCTCAGTGTTTTAAATTCTCTAAAATCATGTAATCTCATCCTTTGGTTTTAAAAATTTTAGATATTTTAGATAAACTAATATCTCGTAGTTACACTATTTTATTCTGTTGGGTGCCATCCCATGTTGGAATTATGGGCAATGAAGAGGCATATAAGGCTGCCAAATTGGCGACAACTTCAATGACTACTAATATTCCTGTGAACGACATAAAGAAACACGTTAAAAAGCTTTTATATTCTAATTGGCAAAGACAGTGGGACATGGAGACAAACAACAAACTTCATATTATCAAACCCCATGTGCAACCTTGGCCCTCATTAGCGAACAGAAAAGCGGATACTGTCTTAACACGATTGCGAATTGGACACACTCGATTCACCCATATTCATTTGTTGTTAGGTGAACAGCCACCACTGTGTTCGCGATGCCATTGTCAAATGTCTATTCAACATATTTTATCAGAATGTCCAAATTTCAATATTCAGCGTTTACAATTTTTTCAAAAGTCCTGCCCTTCATTATCTTCCCTGCTTGATAAGACACCTCATGTCCAAATTTTTGCTTTTTTAAAGTCCATAAAGTTTTATCCATTGATTTAAATCTTGTTTACTTTTTAGCTTCCCGTCATCTTCTCTTCGATAGGTGTTATTGGATTGGATTGGATGTGATAATTCTCTGGCGCAAGATCCTTTTCTAGGATATGCTGCACCGAAAACACAGTTCACTTATTGAGTTTCTATTTATTTCCATAAAATTCCTCGTAAAAAACTGATAAAACAGTAGGTAAAAGTATAATAGTGAATTTAAATTTCACTAAAAATTCCGATTTTCTTCAAGAACGGAAACAAATTTTTATGGGGTCTTTCTCCTATAAGGAAAGACAAGTTAAAATCAGAGGAGTTAAAAAAGTTGATACGGTCTCTATAAAAATCAGAACACTCAATTAAAATATGACGTATAGTCAGTGGAACATTGCAGGATCCACAAACAGGTGGATATTCGCCGAATAGTAAGTGTCTGTGTGTAATACGTGAATGGCCGATACGCAATCGAGTTAAAATTACATCAAATTTTCTGTTGAAAGTTGAAGTCCATGTAGTAATATAGGGTTTTACTTCGTGGAGTTTATTATTCACTTCTTGATTCCAGTCATTTTGCCAAGCCTTCAGCATCCACTTACGAAGTGCGCTTTTGATATCTGTATAATGAAGAGGCTGAGGACGATACGTAGTAGCACATTTAGCTGCAGTATCAGCCTGTTCATTACCATTTATGCCGACATGAGCTGGTATCCATGAAAACAAAATTCTAAAGCCCCTCCTATGCAGATGGGATTGCAAACGCTTGATTTCCCGTGTAAGGCTATGAGAATCCTTACCACCGTTCAAGGATTCCAAAACACTCAAAGAATCAGAGTAAATAATAGCTTTTACTGGATGTTTTTCAGAAAGATATTTTAGTGCTATATACAATGCTGTCAATTCAGAGGTAAAAACAGAGGTAAAATCATGAAGTCTATAACTTACAATGTCATTCTCACAAACAAAAGCACAACCGGTATTTGTATCAGATTTAGAGCCATCTGTATAAATGGGTAGATAATCATAAAATAATTGTCTGTGGGAAAAGAAAATAGATTTAAAAATAGAGCTACATATCTCTGCTTTGTATAGATTCTTAAAAGGATTCAGGTAGGTGATGTTATTGCAGATCCAAGGAGGAGTCACAAGTGAATTACTATTGCTGGTATCAAGAGTCTGAAATTCATCTGGAAGAAATCGGCGAATTCGTAGTCCTAAAGGAGGTATACATGAAGACCGGTTATTGAAAAGCCTGTCCATGCTGTGATCCAAAATTATTTTCCTCAAAGGGTTATTTTCGGTTGATAAAACTCGAAAATAATAACAAAAGGATAGCATGCGTGTTCTGTGAGTCAAAGATGGCTCAAAATTTTCCACATACAAACTCATTACTGGAGAGGTGCGGAAAGAGCCTGAGCATAGTCTTAAAGCCTGATGGTGGATATAATTAAGCCGTGAAAGGTAGGAAAGTCGCGTGGATCCGTAAACGATGCACCCATAATCCAGTTTTGAACGTATGACGCTTCTATATACGCGTAATAAGCAAGTGCGATCAGCGCCCCAAGCAGTGTTTGAGAGAACTCTTAAAATATTTAGAGACTTGAGACAAGTCTTCCTCAAATATGTGATATGGGGAAGGAAAGTCAATTTTTTGTCAAAAATTACTCCAAGAAATTTGCATTCATTCTGCATGATTAAAGGTGTGTCTTGTATAAATAATTCCGGATCGGGATGTAACAATCTTCTACAGAAATGAACACCAAACGTTTTTTGAGCAGAAAAGGTAAAACCGTTTTTATTTGTCCAAGCTATCATATTATTGATTGCTGTTTGCAGCTGTCTTTCAATAAATCTCATATCTCTACCAGAACAAGAGATCTGAAGATCATCCACATAAAGTGATCTTTGTATACAGGAAGGTAAAACTGATAAAATATTATTAATTTTTAAAATAAATAGGGTTACACTTAAAACTGAGCCCTGAGGAACGCCCTCTTCTTGGCAATAAACATCAGAATAAGTATTTCCCAGTCTAACTCTAAAATAACGGTGTTCTAAAAAGTTTTGTATAAACATAGGCAAATTTCCACGAAAATCCAGTTCAAAGAGGTCTTTTAAAATCCCATATCTCCATGCTCTATCATAAGCCTTCTCTATGTCGAAAAAAATTGAGACCAGATGGTGGCGTCTGAGAAAGGC
>JAPMOR010001799.1:0-14137 GCA_026543865.1 Argiope aurantia
GCATGCATTTTAAGGTTAATGCGTTTCATTAAAACTCGATAAACATCTTGTGTGTAAAATGAATTTAAAAGTCGAGAATATCTGTGTAGACCGCGGGCTAAGCATAAAAGAAGGCATTATCGGCATATCGATGCTGAACTTAAGATATTTTTCTGCAAAGAAATCGAGAGTAAAATACCTGCGTTGGTTACAAACCAAAAGCATGTACTCTTTCTTTTCAGCAAAAAGTTTGTTACATTCCTCTATTTTTTAAATCGCGACGTAGCCGTCACTTTGTTTGGAGATGAAAAATAAGACGAAATAATTGTGAATTGTAGGATGCCCTTTCAATTATAGCATTCCAAGAAATTCCCATCAAATATTTCTTAATTCTACAAAAGGAATATTTGAATACTAAAATTTGGTTTTGTAGTTATTTACACCCGATTTGTGCATTTGTTTCAAATTCGAAACAAGTCCTTCAACTTTTTTTATAAAATTAATCGTTAATTTAAAAGGCAAATCCAAAGCGTTCTAATATTTTAACCATTTTAAAAGGCTACAGATACTTTTCAGATATTTTCTGATTAATATTTCCTATATACATAGCCCTGTATATATTGAGATGCTGCTTAAAACTTTCTCTATATAGCTTGTAACAGATCAAAGAATTGTTTGATCTCAAACTCGCAAGATCAAAAAAAATCTTTGAAATCCAATGAACGAAAGAAGTGCAATTCAGATATTTCGGAATTATTTTATTATTTTTGCATTTTTTATTGGATTTGTTTGGAATGATATATATATTTTTTTATTTCTTGTCTATCCGATACATAGAAGTTATAACAAAAACGAAAGGGGTTTGATTAGATCCTGTCAAAAATTCTTTTGTAGACGAAAACAATGAATTTAAAGACTCTGGATTATATATGGCAAAACTTCATAACATATTCGTGAACAGTGTAATTTTCAAAGGCTATGTTTTCAATCAAATTTCACAAAATGGAGGGTGGAAGATGAACTGGTTAAAAATCCGTTTCTAGAATAGTATATATGATCGTGATGCTCATTGACCCTTTCAGAAAGATTTTTTAAAAATTTTATATTTGGAACATACTTTATCTAATGGTACGTAGAATAGTGTATAAAGAGTTTATTAACGAATGAAATTTTATTAAATTTATTATTATAAAAACGAATAAAGTTAATTAAACTTTTTATTTACGAATTGAATTCATCATCCGTAACGTAAGCATACTTATATCATACGTCATATAAAAATGACTATATGACGAGGATTTAAAATGAAAAAGTTCAAATGTATTCATGTTGGTATGGTGTGAACAATCAGAAACTAAATGTAATCACTGACATCCTCCTCAATATCTGATCACTGTTAACACGAAAACCTAACTCACTCAATAGTAAATCACTAACCCTAACATAAAAACCAAAAGCAAATTAAAGTTCCTAGAAAATATACTAAACAATATCATTTTATAATGCACAAATACTTGTTGTTTTATATATGAGTAGTTTCTCGTCGTATGAGTTATTAGGCCATCATTTTTCTAGTTTAACATGATGCTTGGAACTTATGGTTTACAACAATATAACTGAATAAACGTGCCCCAGATTTCATTTTTCAAGCTAAAAGTCAAACACCTTCAGTTTTCTCAAATAAAATTTTCCGCTCGACGATTAAACAACAAAAGCAGTTGAAACGCTATTAAGCTATCAATATATCTTCATTTCCGAGAAAGAGCAGAAAATCAATTCCATTTCTCAACTTAAAACACTTACAACTGTGTAAAGATAACTCATCTATGAATAATCATTGTGACATCAAAGATATCTACCCATTAAGAGCAAAACTTCCGTATTATTTTCACCCTTTCCGCCTCCTCTCTATGATATTTTATAAAATAAAAAGAATCCTCCATATATTTATGGAAGACATTGACAAATAAGCAAGCGGATAAACGTCAAAGATCCTCACTTCGTAGTCAATAAATCCTCATGATACCATATGACATCTAACTATTTTATTTCACTTTTCTACGGCCATTGAAAGATGATCTAATCTACTTGCTTTCAGAGAATTCATTTTCCAAGAAACTCTCGCCAGACCGGTCATTACCCTAAATTGAAGTTCATTTCTGGAAAAAGTATGTGTCATCTCGATTCGAGGTGGCTTTTTTCACAGTAAATTGATGCTTAAAAAAAACATTTTTATGAAAATATAGACTGTTAAAATAGATGAAATTAGTCAATGCAGCACAAGCTTTATATTTATAAAATTTGTGAAGAATATTAAAAAAGAAATAAATGTAGTGCTGTTTCGTATATTCATATTGGATAAATTGTGATGAAAGAAAGTAGACATTGCTGGTCTCAATTGGAACAAAATACTAGGCTTAAATCTCCATGCAAATATAGGCCGCGGTGGCCTGGTGGTAAGGTATCGGCTTCGGAACCGGAGGGTTTCAGATTCGAGACCCGATTCCACCGAAGAACCGTCGTGTAAAGGGGTCTGTTGCACGTCCTGATCAAACGTCCTCCCGCTGGTGTGGTATGGAGAGGGGGGTGCCATCTCAGGTGTCGTCCTCGTCATCTGACCGCGGTTCAAAATTACGAGGTCCGTCCAAAAATAGTCCAAGTGTTGCTTCAAAAGGGACGTTAATATGACTAAACCATACAAATGGCGAAAATGTTTATTAATACAAGAAGATGAATCAATTTTAAAAATTTATCTCGCAACGCTGGAAGGCAAAGGTAGATTTCGTTGTATCTAAATTATTATTTTGCAAGATAAATTAGTGAGGAGAGTCAAAATGAAGGCTTGATAATCCTTTTTCAACGTCTAACATTTAAGAAATTGTAATTATCAAAAATCCTTAAATACAAAAGTTGTTCGTCTTAATAAAGCGTTTATTTGGCTAACTGGGTTTTATTTTTTTATCTTCAATATTAAGAAAGTTATAGCCAAATGAAAATTTCATCCCCTCCAAGATTTCCACACACCCCTGGATAACAACAGACTCCAAGCCACTTAAAATCCAAACAAAATTAATCTTAATTATTGTGTTCTATATATATTCGTATAACGCTTGGTTTGGATTCTAGGGACCATGATCGGTAAAGAACAAGAAATTTTTCCGAAGTGTTGTCATGAGAGCCATTTCAATAGGTAGTTTTCCTATAGGAATCTACCTAAAAGAGGCCTTTAGCGAAGGAATATAGGATTGGTATTGTTCTGTTGGCTGGGAGTAGCACCTTCCTTCATTTAGCGCGTACTTCCAATGGAATATAAATATCACAGATAACAAACACATGACACTGTGGCAAAACTAATAATGAAATTTAAAAAGGCAAATTCTGTCGCCGATACAAGTCGAATACGACAAAAGACGAAATTTCATGATTAATTTTACCACGATGTCATGTATGTAGTGACGAACGCCTGATGACGAGCGCCATCTGCTGGCCAACAGGTGTTGATGCTTGTTAGATGGAGTGCAGACGAGACGGGTCTGAACGAAAGTCAATACGGAGTGCAGACGAGATGGGTCTGAACGAAAGTCAGGACGTGTGAGACGAGACGGGTCTCTGAACGGAAGACGCGACGGAACATGTGAATTAATCCTGCGACGTATTCGACGAAATCTATTTAATGTTCATTTCTTTTATGTTAATGTAATTGTCCGTCCTAAATGTAATTAAATGTTCGTGATTCTAAATAGTAGTGATTCCTGAGTCCTACATGTATTATCTGCGTTTTGTGTATTGCGTTGGAAACAAGCACTACATGGAAGATAGCACCACTTCCAATCAATAGAATAAAATCAATATGTTATATTTTCATTGGAGGTATCACTTTTCAACGGTTCGCATTTCTGAAAGCAAAAAATAAATTATTTACCTTTTCTACCATTTTTCTAGTGACTTGTGACTTATCCAGTATTTTAAATATCACATTCGCTAGTCTTGCGAAAATAGTACATTGAAAGTCATATAATAGGCTATTTAAGTTATACAGCGTTCGAAAGGTTGTCATTAATAACTTTTCCATTAATAAAAAAATTGGAAGGGGAGGAGGAGGAGTATTCGATAATATAATAACCGGAGCAGAATATAATTACCTTTCAAACCAAATGTTTTTAAACTCTACTAAAACGTGTATGTCGAGGCATTAAAAAAATAGTTTGCTGACCCTTTCTATGGAATATTATATGCTCGACTGTCTTCGAAACAATTGCTGTACGATAAATGTCTTCAGGACTTAAATTATATTAAATTATTAATAAATTATTTTCAATAGGATGCAAAAAAGTCACTACAAGTATAACATATACATGGCTGAAATTATTTTATACCTGCATACCTTATTCCATTTTTAACCCGTTGACTGCTGTGTCATCCATATTCGGGTGACACCAAAAGTTTTCATTCAGTGTAGAATTTAATACGAGTAGAACACGCCTAGGTTTAGTTTATATCTCATTGTTTTAACACTCTGTTCACTATGTGAATCGCCAATGATTCACATTCATTTTACTATTTAATAAGATATCCTCTTCGCTATTAGAATCATGAGATAGCTAAGAAGTGACCATCTTATTGGATAGCGGTTCGATTCCCGGTATAAATCATGACAGAGAGTCTCAACTAAGCGACTTTCATCTCAAAGATCAACTGCAGATCTAACATCCTGTTTTTAGTGGTTTCTAAAGAACGAAATATTTTGAAACAGATAGAAATCCCAGACACGTTGAAATCAAGCATTATTACAATAATTCAGCTAACAATGGATGCCATAGTAGTTACGTCGCGATACATAATATGTCGAGTGCAATTCTGCATGGAAACCATGAGAAGTCAAATGATTCAGGATTGCTTTAATGTTAGTATATGACATAAAAAAATTTACAATACTTCCAAAATGTTTGGATACAACAAACGTATTTCTTTAGAAGCTGTTGGTAAAACTGCAGTATGGTTTTGAAAACTTACACAAAATTGGATTCCAGTCTGCATTTTTAATGCCAAATCGAGTCTGCCCATATATTGTAAGATATCGGCAAAATTAATATAAAATATTTTCTATATATTTATATTCTTTGTAATGATTTTAATAAATATATGAAACAAAATATCTAGCAGAACGATTTCAAATAAAAGTTCTGATTTCAATTTTCTGAAATATTTCTCCAATATTCCTAGAAAATATATTAGAAGAAATAGTATTTATTTTGGTAGTCTGATATGTGTACATAAGGCAAAAAAATCCAATCAGAAACAAAACAAAAATCATATTTATAAGATGAATTACTTTTTTGAAAAAATAAATTTTCGTATCGTGATTTTATTTCATCGTATTGCCGTAAATACAAAGTTTTCTCTTAATAAAGATATACTCTCTTTTTCTTTCAAGCGTAAAATAAATCAAACATTTTCAGCATTCCTCTAAAAACCAGTTTTACGCTTATCTTAACGATTAAAGAAATAAATCAGAAATAGTCATCAATATATTTTCCTTCTTGGAAAATACTATGATTCCAACTTTTAACTAAATTTAGAAGATTGATCCTGAGAAAAAAGTTAGTTCCTGTTAATCATTATGGCATCCAAGATAGCGACATATTGCTAGAGAGTAAAAATATATTATTTTTCTCATTTCCCCTCTTCCGCTCTATAACCTTATATAAAATAAAAGCGAATTACTCATCTATTTTTAGAAGACTTGAAGAAAAATAAGAGATGCGGATGAACGTCAAAGCTCCTCACATTCTAGTCAATAAATCTTCATGTTTCTGTGTGGCATCGTATTATTTTATTTTCTTTACTTTCCTGGTCGCTGAAAAATGATCATTTCAATCTGTTTCACAGAAATTCATTTTCCAAGAAGGCTCCCTCCAAACAGTCATTACCCTAGATTGGATTTCAGTTCTGAAAATAGTGTCTCATCCTTGTATTAAAGGTTTCTGTTTACAATAAATTACTCTTTAAGGGCTTTTATCTTTAAGAAAAGTGACTGTGGAATTGGACATAGCTACACAGTAAGGAACCAAATATAAAACATAGATTTTAATATATTATTTCAGCGAACATTCTAATGCTATATTTTTTTTTAATGTCAGAAGCAAAGTTCTGCACCAAAGCTCTGCACCATACCCCCGAATAGAGGTATCGTCCTTCTTTTCTCTCATCCTATTAAAAACTGCAGATCTTAGGCAATACCGTAATCGTTACGAGTGCTCAGATTTTTATTTTAAGTGTTCCACACATGAGGGATTTGTACTTCGTTGGATAATGAAGAAAACCGAGTATCCATTTTAAGAGTTTAGTTTTTTCCTGATTGAAAAAAAAATGCAATAGAATTAAAGTTTTAGCATTAAGATTATGCACCGAATTCTAGTTGTCCAAATTGTTGCACTTTGGCTTTAACATGTTATATGCTTGCGTATGTACAGATACAAAAAGGTCGGCCCATTAACGGACAATATACTACTCTTTAAGGGCTTTTATCTTTAAGGAAAATGACTATTGAATTGAATACAGCTATACATTAAGGATTTTGATATAGAGGTGCTTTAGCGAACATTCGAATGCTACATTTTCTTAAATAATCAGAGGGAATACCCTCCACCAAAACTTCCTCGCATTCTCCAGAATAGAGATATTACCCCTCCCCCTCCTCCTCCTTCCTCCTGATTAACCCTCTGACTGCGTAATTTTTTGAAAATTCCTATTTAGATGCAATATTTGCAAAAAATTCAAATATTTTTTTTCAAACAAAGTGAACTGCTACTATATGTTACATGATAATAATACTATATAATAAAAATCTGTATTCGTAAAAAAAAGCACTCTAAACTGCGAAAAACGCTGGATGCAATAGATAATGGACTTGATCGCCAACCCCCGGAAATGGCGGGATAAGCAGTTAGAGGGTTGAAAATTGCAAGTCCGCACTCATTACAAGTGTCCATAATTTTTTTAAGAGTCCCACACAGGAACATTTTATATTTCGCTGTATAACGAAGAAAACCAAGAATCGATTTTAAGAGTCTGTTTTTTGCCCGAATGAAATCAAATTTTGTATTCTAATGTTAAAATTATTCACCAAATTCTAGCTGTCCAAATTGTTTCGCTTTTGATTTATCGTATCATATGCTATCATATCATATGTACAGACATTAAGACGAGCAGTCCTTTAACAGATTTTGTTTAAAGTTTGATATGGGTATACACTTTATACAAATGTTAAAATTTTGTACCAAATTTTATTTATCTATCTTCCTCCTTTTTGTATTTGTCATGTTCGCTCTTGTTTGTATTATCAAAAATATATACAAATGTTCTAAATAGATATAGATCAAATTTAACAACAAATCTACAAATTTGGCGTAAGAAACACTAATAAATTTCAAGTGTCTACCTCAAGCCATTTTTGAATTATCCTGTTTTTATAAAGACAGCCAGAAGGTCTGAAATTACAGAAATTTGTCAAACTCTCGAATCAAATGTATTTCACTAGTACGATACTTTCTCTGTATGCACTTCATATATTAGGAAATAAACTTTGTTAATCACATTTTAAGTAATCTACTATCAATAAACTGGTAAAGTAATTTTTTAAATCAAACTACACACAATTTGTTACGCTCAGTTAATTATTATATTAATGGAACAAAAATTATCTAAATATTAGTGATTGATTCCCCAATTTCATCACAGTATCCAAATATTGCTTATTTTTGCATTTCTGTTTTTCAGAATAACATATATATTGAAGTCAATTCTCGTGGCATCAGATTTAATAACAAAGGTAATTAACTATGAATGTCACCATCTTATTGTAAGTTGTCCATAAGTATGCCTTTGGCCCCCCCATTTTTTTTTTTTTTTTTTTTTTTTTTTGAAAAAAAAATGCGGTGCACTTAGTTAAATTGCTGTTATTCATCTGATATATATATAATACCAACACGAATTCAACATATTTTTGCTCTAACTTTATCACTTGAACATGAACTTTGACATGAGTTATTTAAATTTGAACATAAGATATTTAAAACAATTATAGAGCAAAGTCGCCGCGAAAAAATGTACTGTACAGCTACGAATTTGTATAATATTACTTCACAGCACTATAAGTATTTTGGTAAAGATTATAGTTTCTCTTGTAGCTATAATTGAAATTGAACGCTTGCCAGTTTAACGACCCTTGACTTTAGCAAGGAATCAACTTAAGTCTTAATCATATGCTCTTGCAAATGAATGAACAGGTAAGACATAACTATATGTGAAGTTGAAGATATATATATATATATGTTGGGGGGGGGGGGGGGGGGAAGGGAGAAAATAATGAATTCTTTAAATGGTATTTTTTATTCTTTGAATAGTTGTTTAATAAAGGTTTAATTTAAGATTTCCTTGTTAAAACTAAGATCAGGCAGACAAACACTCCGCACAAAAAAATAGATGTTAGGAAAAAGGGAAATTCAAGAACGCAATCAGAAATTATATAGCTTCAGATGAGACTTTTCTCTAAATCATAATAGTGCAAGCCTATTAGTTTCGGCGCGAGTGGACTATGAGAGTGGCAAATAAAAAGAAAAAAAATGATTTATACAACTCAGAAGATAAAGGTAAGTTCAAGTAATAAGAAATAATGAATTTTAAAAATGCAAACAAATTCCCTCTCTCTCTCTCTCTATATATATATATATACACTGGTGTGAAAAACTTAAGCAACAGGTATGTTTTTTGCCATAACTTCACGAGAAATCATCTGAGAAACATGAAATTCAGAAATGAGATACAGCATTTTGTTCTGAAAGAATGACGAAAGCATAGTTGCGCAGAAATGAATACAATGCATACAGTATGGAATTAAAAAAAAGGCTTTATTGAACTCATAGTATCGTTACACATGATTGTCTGTCCAAGAGGAAGAACAGCAAGCAGATGTTCCTTAGTATGGGATATGCCCTCCCCTTACTGCAATGGTTGCTTCGCACCGTCTCCCCATAATCAGCACCAGATTGTCCAACAGTTCTTGAGGTAAGAGTGCCCATTCCTCAATCAGCATCTGTTTAAGTTGTCGGGTGTTCCCAGGAGGATGTAATCGTGCCGCAAGGCGTCTCTCCAAAGCATCCCACACATGTTTTATCGGATTTACATCAGGGGAGCACGCCGGCCAATCCATTCGAGTGATATCTTCACTTTCCAGGAGCTCCTCAACAGCATGAGTCCTGTGTGGCCGTGTATTGTCATCCATAAAAACGAAGTCTGATCCAATGGCACCTCGGAACAGACGCACATGGGGAAGGATCACCTCCTGACAATAGCGATCTCCAGTTACAGAACCTCTGTCGAAAACCTGGAGCTCAGTCCACCCGTTCATCATAATGCCTCCCCAGACGACAACTCCAGGACCACCGAAACGGTCTCTTCCCGTGATGTTACAAGCGATTCCCAACGCCAGTTGATTTGAAGAGAGTTCGGGACACGGTTTCATCCCAGTAACATCACGGAAAGAGACCGTTTCGGTGGTCCTGGAGTTGTCGTCTGGGGAGGCATTATGATGAACGGGTGGACTGAGCTCCAGGTTTTCGACAGAGGTTCTGTAACTGGAGATCGCTATTGTCAGGAGGTGATCCTTCCCCATGTGCGTCTGTTCCGAGGTGCCATTGGATCAGACTTCGTTTTTATGGATGACAATGCACGGCCGCACAGGACTCATGCTGTTGAGGAGCTCCTGGAAAGTGAAGATATCACTCGAATGGATTGGCCGGCGTGCTCCCCTGATTTAAATCCGTTAGAACATGTATGGGATGCTTTGGGGAGACGCCTTGCGGTACGATTACATCCTCCTGGGAACACAAGACAACTTAAACAGATGCTGATTGAGGAATGGGCACTCTTACCTCAAGAACTGTTGGACAATCTGGTGCTGAATATGGGGAGACGGTGCGAAGCAACCATTGCAGTAAGGGGAGGGTATATCACATAGTAAGGAACATCTGCTTGCTGTTCTTCCTCTTGGACAGACAATCATGTGTAACGATACTATGAGTTTAATAAAGCCTTTTTTTTTGTTTGATTCCATACTGTATGCATTGTATTCATTTCTGCGTAACTAGGCTTTCGTCATTCTTTCAGAACAAAAAAAGGTATCTCATTTCTGAATTTCATGTCTCTCAGATGATTTCTCATGAAGTTATGGCAAAAAACATACCTGTTGCTTAACTTTTGCACACCAGTGTATATATATCTTAATTTCCTATTTTTTATCTTCCTTGTTACTTTATTCTAAAATTTTTCCTGATTTCCTGATCCAAAACAAGATTTTTTATTTCATTATTTCCAACACACTCTCCAAAAATTGTTGATTTTGGGGTTCTCAGGCTCTGAGAGATGGGATAAAAGTCCCAAACATTTACTCATTGCTTTTAAAGGTACCTAAGATTCCTCAACTAAGTTGACATATGTCAAAGAAATCCCTATCAGATTCCCTTAGCAAAATTGCTAAAGAGAAAAAATCCATGCACTTTTTCTCTTGTATTCTGGTGTGAAGGAACGCGTTCTAACTTCGTTCTTATGTGTGAAAATATGTCTCTTGTTGTGAAATAAACTGAATTTTAGTCCTAAAGTGTTGTCTTTCCAACGCGCGTTCTACTAAAATTATGCTACACACACACACACATCAAGTTTGAGACCTAATTTCACAGAACATCCCAATGTAAATTTGCCTGTCGCCTCTATTAAATCATTCTGTTAGATTTAGATGCCCTCCTTTCGCATGGCAGTCAACAGAACGTCAAATCTAAAATGTCTCGCTCGACAACGAGATTAAATTAAAACTGACGATATTAGTTATAAAATAGTTCTGTTGTAGCTTTAGCGTCTTTATTAAATCTAACAGCAAAATTTCTCGAAAAGCAAATATGCAGTTTTCCTTGAAAATAAATAGCAATTATTAACAAAAATGGATAACATTAATAACAGATCTAAATAAATTACAAATCATATTATTGAACACTAGGTTTACCATGAATTGGCATATACCTATTTCTACCAAAGAAGTCAAAATGATCCCTTTGGATATTTAATTAGAAAAAATATAAATTGACCTATCTATTATGAAGTTAAAATAGAAAAAACTTTTATATTTTTCAATATATTTCTTGAGGTGTGGTGTGATGAAAAGGCAGTTCCTCTGTGTTTTTTATTAATAAATATGTTTATTTTCTAATCAAGGTCTTCAAGACCATCTATTCTTCTACCATCATCTTCTACCAAAACATTGACTCACACTTCTTCTTAATAACAAACTATAATTGCTTTTATTTGACTGACTTTCGGTTTCGTCTTCTTGCTTCTTAAATACACACATTTCACTAACATATACTTATTTCTATATTTAAACCTATATCTAAGTGCGTCCCTATCAAGTCGTTACATATTTAAATATAGATGTATGTATTCTTAACAATATTTATTCGATGATCAAAATGACATCTTCAGTAAAAGTAGATATACTATATACATTCTTCAGAAACTTAAAAAAAAAGAAAGGGATAATATTTGCGATTAAATGTCTTATAAATGTAAGTAAAAAATTAATTAAAATATTCTCATAAAATACGGCAATAATTTTCTTGGAAAAAAATTGAAGGGGACAAAATGACCCCTTGGTAAACCTAGTGTTAAACAGTTGGATGTTTGAATTCAGTTTCCTGTTATTTACCAATTCATTTCTGCTTCAAATTAAAAAGCGTATTTGCATGCATAATGAATTTTTGCCGTTTTAATTTTCCCATTAATCAGTGAGACGTGAGCAGACAATATTAATTAACAAATAAACTCTAAAGCAAATGCTCGTTATTGAACAACTCTATCTTTTTACTTATCTTCGTTTCCTGTTTTATTAAACTCTTATATTAAATAATTCAATGACTTTTGATTAAAAACGAATCATCCAGTAGATAAAAAGCAAAAAAAAAAGTCTTGGAAAAGAACTTTTGATGAAACGGAAATAATTTCAAATCAAAGCAATGCATCCTCTAAGAAAGTAATTTTCCTTACTCGAAAAGATTCCTTGCAATTTCAATACAATCTACAAAATATTTATTTCCCATTCTAATTACTTTTTGGAAATGGAAATCCAAATGCTAAACAGCATCTGTATGATCTCAGATAAAAATTCTTAGGAGCATAGTTTGTCACTTCTAATGTTCACTACGCCTGCCTAATAAGGTAGAGAGATCTTTCTGAAAGAAAAGAGATAAGAAGCTGAAACTGAAATGAGATAAATGCATACCGTTCCATCAAGGTGAATCGAGAAAAGCGGCAAATGTTTCCACTCAGGGAGAAAAATCAATAAAGATTCGCCTTGAAAATTCCGTATAATTTGCTACGAAGGACCGCATAAATTGAAGATAATTTTGGAAACTCGAAGCGGAATATTAGAAAGGAAGAGAAAGAAGTATTTGATTAATAATTTATTTTGAAAGAACAGTTGTTAAAGGAGAAAGTAAGAGTGTTACAATAATGATTGAATCTAAACAATAGTTATACTTATTCATATACTGGGTAATGGTTGCATGATTTTATAAGTAAAATACGACAGAAAATAATAAATTTCAATATTTAACAAATCATGAAATGGTAAAACAAAAATAATGCATTTGTTAACTAGCACTAGAGTGAGTTGTCACCCTGAAACCGTCTCGTATATTCACTGTATTATCAACCGAGTGCCATTGGTAAACTAAATAATAGTTACAAAAGAGCATATAAGTGTACCATCTTTAGTACCAATTGTTTTGGAAATTAAAAACAGAAATGAGGGTATTCAAAATCACCTGTGTATTTTGAACATGAAACCAAAATTTGACACTGAACTACGATTATCATAAACTCTCACACCAAATTTAATATATTTAATTCTCGTCAATTTTAGTTTTTCATTTTTATATGGTTGTAAACAGCGACAGGGGGTCAACCCTTTGATGGATTTGGTTCCAAACTCAATAGGTATTTACACTTTTGATGCTAAATGTATTTAATAAAATTTTATTAATTTTATTATTTTTCGTTTTGTGACTATTGTCTTACAACAAAAGCAAAACGATATAACTTATATTCGGACAGCCGGACAGACACACTTCCTCAGAACAGATTTCACTTAAAATCTGATGGAAATCTACAAATTTGGTGTAAAACCGTATACCAAATTTCATCCTTCTAGCTCAAAGCATTTTTGAATTATCATGCTCACAAACATACAGAGAGATGGATATACATAATTCCAAAAATGTGTTTTTCGAATTCAAGTAAGACAGCAAAGTGGAGATTTCGAATTTTTTGGCGATAGCAATATTTTCCCTTTATATCACTTTTATACGAGAAAGTAAAAAGTTTTTCCCGACTCAGAAATAAATTTTTCATACTATTTTTGTAACATGACAGCTTATGATATATTCCTATAAACATCAAGATTATAAATTCAATTTTTATACATGGTGCGGGAGTTTCCTTGAACTTTCATCCTGGATAATCTTCCCTGAACTTCAACGTATACTTAAACTGAAAAAAAAAACATTTATTTTTAGTTTTTCTTATAGAAGTCTGCATCCCCTGAATGTATCGTAGAGATAAGAGAGGAGAGTCAAGCAGCCAGTTTGCTAATTCCACAGAAAGTCTCTTCCCTCCCCCCTCGGTATCTTCCGCATATTGCAACTTAATATATAACATTTCGTGCTTAATAGTATGAAGAAAAATTGAGTATGAATTTTGGACATCTTCTTTCCGAACTATTGTGATCAAATTTTAGTAAAGATCAGCAATTTCATTAGAAATAGTATTTCAAATTTCATTTATCCAAGTCGTTGCGTTTCTAAGTTATCACAAACATATGAATGAACAAGCAAACAGTCACATCTTTCAGGAATTTGGTCCAAATTTTAATACACATTTGAGTTTCTGATGATCAAATTAGATATGAAATTTCATTCATCTTGCTGTCTGCGTTTTTGTGCTATCATGTCCCGAAACAGAGAGAAAGACGGATACAGCAACATAATTCAACCAGCGGGAGTGGTCTCCCGAAAAATTTCTAGCACACTCTCTAATAAAGGTGCTATCCAGA
>JAPMOR010001799.1:14147-46246 GCA_026543865.1 Argiope aurantia
TGGTCATCCGTCAAGCGAAAATCATTTTTGAGTTTTCTTTGTCACAAACAGACATTTTTTCAAAAATGTGTTTTTGAAAAATCAGGAAGGTCTAAAACGAGGAGATTCTTCAAAGTCTCGAGTTCGAATTTTTTGATGATTACAATACTTTATCTATAATTGTAGGAAACTATAAATGGGACTTATGTACTTTTAACAATTTATACTATTTAGCCTGTAACTCCGGGAAATGCGAAACATGAAGATTCGTTAAAATCTTTAAGTCGGATATTTTGATTATTACAATGCTTACTTTTCGTGTCTTCGTACACGAAAAAAGTAAAAAGCAATGAAACTATTATAATAGGAAATACACTGATTAAAATGTGAGCTGTGCAATTAAATTGTTTTGAAGTAAGAATAGATGTTTTTTAATTTAAAAAAGGTCAAAATAATTATTGTAAGATGTTCGAACTTTCGATATGAAAGAATGGAAATTAAAACTTAAATCTAGTATAGAAATCATAAAAGAGTATATTAAACATATTTCTATTTAAAATACAATTTAAACTATAGTTGTACAGTGAATGCTAATTTGGCCTGTTTGTGTATTCTTTCTAGCCCTTTTGCTAAAAATAGAGCTGGCATGTAATTCTACGTTGCCTCATCTGAATTGCAAATCACAAGCCAAGTACTCGTGTACGACATTGCTTAGTTTCCAGGAGAAAAAAAAATTAAAACTCTTCCGTAAAATCTTCGCTAGATTCGAAAAATTTCAGGAAAACTAGCTTTTAAAAGGCGAAGGCTGATTAAAATACAGCGAAACAACTTGTTTTATCACAGAAAACTAGAACACAAAACAAATTCTTCCCAAAAATTTACATCGACAGCAGAGATAAAGGGGAAGAGTGATGTTAGTACTAATTAGAATTTTATTATTCTCATAACACTTCATTTGTACTAAAAAATAATTAAAAATTCCCAAATTATAGTTATTCAGTGGTGCGTGTATCGCGACAATTGAAATTCAAATCGCTTCTAATTGAATACGTGTCTGACATTAATATTTTTATGACACATACGGTTAAATTTTCTTTAATCATTCTTCTTCAAAATACTTCCAATTTTATAAACTTTCTGCTAAAATTGCAAAGAAGTGGATTCTTTCAAATTTGGCATTAATTTACAATAGATATCCTAGAAGTTAGTCTAATAGTAAGGAAAAAAGTCGTACGAATATTTTAATGGAACTAATTAGATAGCAGGTTAATGGCACACCATCGTTGACGAAGAAAATGAGGGTTCTCGAAAGTACACGAATTTTGGAGTTATCTCCATTAGAAAGCAAGATTCAGGTTCTTTCTAGAAGTTTCTAATTTGATACCATGTGCTTTAGGGTAATGCAAAAAATGTAAATTTATATTTCAGAACCACTACTACAGAAAGGTTGTAATGACTGCATATTTAAACTACAGAAAAAAACTTATTCCAATCTGATAATATCTTCCTATTTCACTAAATATCTGTCTAAATATTCGAAAAAAATTAAGAAATTACATATTTCTTAGTAAATCATGTCTTACTTTCGCATCATTTCATTTGCTATAATGTTAAAAATTTCCGTCGGGTATTGTTATATTAGAAAAAGATTACTTAGATAATGACTTGGCTTTCACAAATCCTTTAAATTCTAAGAAAAACTGCAATATTTCACAAATTTTATAAATTTTAAAAACAAATTTGTGTAAGCTTTTAAGGATCTTCAATGATCACATAGATAATTAACAAAATTAAAATGAGCCGCGGTAGCCTGGTGGTAAGGTCTCGACTTGTGAGCCGTAGGGTTTCAGGTTCGAGACCCGATTCCACCGAAGAATCGTCGTGTAAGGGGGTCTGTTGCACGCTAAATCCATCATGCCAAACGTCCTCCCGCTAGTGTGGTGTGGAGTGGCATGAAGAGGGGGGTGCCAGCTCAGGTGTCGTCCTCGTCATCTGACCGCGGTTCAAAATTACGAGGTCCGTTCCAGAATAGCCCTAGTGTTGCTTTACAACGGGACGTTAATATAACTAAACTAAACTAAAATTAAAATGAGTATTTTTTATTTTGTTTTAACGAAACAATGTCAATATTCAGTAGTAGTGCTTTTAATTAATTTGAATTTACAGCAGAGTGCTTAAATGGCAACATTGTCGGTGACTCCCATTCGTTCATAGAGCTTACTTTATTGTAGACTCCACCCATGCCCCAATGTCACTTTTATATTAGTTATATATTACGCCTATGTCTACTAGATATCCAGGCATTGTTCATAGTTAGTCAATGGATAGAATTATTCATTGAATGTCGTGGTTGGCATTAGTCTTTCTCAATAACGTTTTATTTTTTGATCATGACAATGATTGATCTATTCTTTCAATTCGCTTATGAAATAAATTTGTGAATGTCCAGGAAAAATACGAGACTGATTGAGTATATTTGAGTATTCTATATTTGATCGTTCTAGATATTCATTATCAATTAGAAAACCTATATTCGAGAATAGCTTTGATGCCGTTTTAAAGAGAGGTTTAAGTTTCAAGGAATATTAACAACAAAAAAGTCAGTTTTTCAGTTGTTAATTCATTGGCACAAAAAGTAAAAATTATTTTTAATAAGGTGTTAATCCCAAATGTTCCCTATAATAGTTATTATTGTTCCCTATAATAGAATTACCCATTTTATCAATATTTTCTATGATAAATATATACATTGCAGTCTTAGACAATTTTAAAAACAAGACATTAAGAAACCAGACTTCTAAAAAAGGGATTGATGAATTTAGAATTCAAGCAAACAAACTCTTTAGTATCTCTACCTGTAACTGGAAAATGGATGCGTATTTCCCTTTTTAAAAAAACTCAACCTCTGCTAATGTCCAATCTGTGTAAATAGTAAGTATGAAAAGCCAAACAAGATCCCTGCCACTGCAATATTAATTTCTACATTATATTATTTTAAATTGTGCGTAGAGGTTTGGGGCTTTGAAAAGCTGACCGCCGGACGCAGAGTAATGAATTTCGAAAAAAAAGCATATTTTAAATGATGGGATTGTGTACCTCGTAGTTATTTTTACTTCATTTGAGATACAGCACAAATATGACTTTTGCGATATTTAAAGATTCCACAAATATTATTTCCATGAATATTGTAATACATTTACCTTTAGCAATTCTGCCTGTAATTAAAAAAAAATATTTTAAATACATTTTAAAGCAGTATTTTTTATCATTATAAGAAAATCCAAATCCTCTTCATCATTGATGCAAATATTTTATCCTGATTTATTTGAACAATTACTGATAATCAAAATTGTTCTTCTTGAGCTTTATAATGGAATCAAAATTAAATTTAAGGTAGTAAGAATTATTGCACCTTTTAAGATACTTTTAGGTTAGCAGGGAGCAAGCGAAAATTCGCCAATAAAGTTGCCAAAATTTAAACCTGGGGAAAAAAAACGTCGCCAAAAAAAGTTGTAGCGTTAGGATTGTATGCTAGTTGGTGCACGTCTAAATTATGGGAATCTTTTCGCTTGCGTCCAGTTAACCGAAAAGTATCCCTTTTAGAATAAATCAATAGAAAAGAATACATTTTGTATTTTTATTTTTGTCATTAGAAAAGGCTGAAAATATGATTTCTCTTTTTGTGTATCGTTGACAAGAACGAAAAATTTATTAGACGAAAATAAATTATTTTTGTCTTCCATTCTTCATCATTAGATCGGGGGGAAAAACCCTGATATTTTGCTACGTTTTCACTGCAAATTGACCGAATCGGCATTTTATATCTTATTTTTCCGTCTCATTTAATAACCCTTTCAGCTTTTAATTCAGAAACCACCAACTTCAGTCAGAAAATCTCATTTTATTAAATCGCATCATATTCCAGAAATTCAAGCTAGCAAATGATAGTGATTAAAATTATTCCGAAATCGTCTGCTTTGCGCATGCTGCCATAATAGGCTTAATATTAAGATATTAAGAAGTAAATCCCATTTATGAATTTTCAGTCTCTCGCTTCATGATTATGCAGCGCCATTTAGTAAAATATTCTAGTTAAGGATGATCCTTAATAGAGCTATTGGGTTGTTCGGAGAGTAATTTCGTTTTTTTTTTTTTGTGTGTGTGTGTGTGTGTGTGTGGAAATGAAAGACGGTTTTTGTATAATAAACAAATACTTTATTAAATTATATATTGGCCGTTCTGGTCCAACACCTTTTGCTATCTTTCTGGTAGTAGCATCATTCCACGCTCAAAAAATTTTTGGTCTTTGCTGCCAAAAAAGCGGATGGAGTTGGTTTTTGACATCCTCATTTGAGGTGAAGGTTTTACCGTCTAAAAAAATTTAGTGAACCAGTTCTGGCACTTGCATACTAGCATTTTCTGTAGTAAAACAGTAAGATATGTCAAAAACGCTGCTTATCGCTCTCCATATTTAAAAGGGCACCAACCAAAAACTACTGCGAAGAAGGAATTGGAATTTTTCACACACAAGCCTTGCTATATGAGCTCTCAAAGCATATAAAAATTATACGGCTTAAATGTGAAGTTGGGTGAAAAAAAATACAATTAAATCCTCTGTCGGGAAAAAACGAAATTACTTTCCGAACAAACTATATAAGTGTAACAGCTGTTTCTCCCCATTTCTCGAGAGACTTGCAGGCTATGAATATTGTTTCTGCTTTTGAATAGATAGAAATATTCTCTTTGAAATTCAATGCTGCAACGTTTTTCATCTTAATGCGTTTAAAAAATTTCTAGTTTCCTACCTAACAATTACTGGAGATAATTTTTTTTTGCCTATTTCCTAATAATAAATTATATTGTTGTTTAATTATAATTCAAACTATCTTCATTGTCTCCTTAAATATTTCATAGCGTCATTTTTTTCTATTATTAATAGTTGGGAATTGTCTCCCAAAACTTTCTAGCATACTCTCTAATAAACGAGTTACTCTAAAAATCGCTTTATATTTAATTGGTTTACAATAGTTACGAAATATTTACTTTTGGCTTGGATTTAGCACTTTACTGAATTTGCCGGTTACCATAGGCGTGTTTGTTGGCGATCGATCCCTGACATGCACTTAATAGAATCCCAAAATGGAATATATATTTTAGACTTGTTTTCCCAACGGATTGAAACAAAAATTCGACACAAATCTGCACTTGTAGTCACTAGATTCCATACCAAATTTAATATATTTATGACGTTGCATTTTTTGTGTAATCCAACAGACGTTCGAACTTTAATTGGATTTGTATCCACACTATAGATGTGTATCGAATTTTATTCAACTAGCCCTCTTCGTTTTGTAGCTACCATATTAATTTGTATTCAAACAGGCAGCCAGACAGACTGAACGGATTTTACTCAAAATTTGATGGATATCCACAAATTTAGTGTGAAGATCGTATACCAAATTTCATCCGGCTACCACAAAGCGTTTTTTAATTATATGTCACAAACAGACGGACATTTTCCAAAATAATGTGTTTTTCGAACTTAGAAGTTTTAAAACGTCAAAATCTGTCAAATTATCGAGTTCGAATGTTTTCACAATTACTATACAACGTATACAACAAAATAAAGAAGAAAAGTTCTACTTAGTGTCTGAGTAGTTTACTAGAGTAATAAAAAATTACATTACCGTGAATGTTAAAAGGTAAATAAATATTCCGAAATATATCCACGTTCTTAATATCCGTAAGGTGTCTTGGTACGGGTTTCCATTAGGAAGGTTCATGTACTTAATAAACAGGACATATGTAAAAGTATTAAACTAACAAGACTTAAAAGTCTGACAATCTGACAGAAAAATAGATTTGAAGAAGTATCTAAATGATATTAACTGAAATTAAATATAATCAGTTTGCCCGATGAACCGACTTGTCACCAAATGCAACTAGTATTTTGTAAGTATCAAAAATAAACTATTTGACAAGTATCGCTGTTTAGTAAAGGGTAGTATCTGGTTCTGATAGAAACCGTTTACAGCGTAACGTCTCGTACAGTTTAGAAAAACTTATGAGTTAATCTATGATGTCCAAAACATTTTAAATTCCAAAATCTCAAATTTAATGATTGGAATTCGAAATTAAGCATACTGAAATGAAAAATGGTCGTTTTATCAGATGTTTCTTTCTTCATTTTTTTCCCCTATTTGTTTCGTATTTCTTTTCTTATTTGTCTGAAAAAATTTCTTGTTTTCTACACAACTGCTTGAATTGATGGCTTATTGTACTACTGAAAATAATTTGTCATTTATCTCAAACATATTACTATTAATAGGAACTATTTTTATTATAGAAGTGGCAACAGTAGGGTTTATTTCTACTTTCTTGAACGTGAAGCATATACAAAGAAAGTATTATAGTCGCTAAAAAATTCGAACTGGAGATTCTGATGAATCTTCACTTTTCAATTCAACAAATTTTTGAAATTGCGTCGAACAGCGAACGCAGTTACTCAAAATCACTTTCAGCTAAACAAATGTAATTTGATATGTAATCTTTAAACCAAATTAGCATATTTCATTAAACTTTTAAATGAAATTCATTCACAAAAAAACTCTCTCTCGTGTTCTTTTGTACTTAGACAGACTTTCCGTGGCTGTCTAAATACAAAAGAAGACGATAGTTACAAAACATAAAGAGCAACATGAATAACATTTGATCCACATATTTAGTCCCTAAAGTGCATACCGGTATCAAATATCAAATCCGGGCCGGGATAGCCTGATTGGTAGGGCATTGAACTCGCATCCCTTAGGTTGTGAATTCGAACCCCGGTGGTCGAAGACTCCTGGTGTGTGTGGTGGCTGGCGCACGTATAAATCTGTCGTAGTCACAAAATCCTACATGTAGAGAGTAATACCACTGGGTGTACTGGTTCAGAGATGATCGTTCTCTGACTCAGGTCTAAATCTGTGGACGATTTGTGGATGAGTGAATGAATGCATGAATGAAGTCCGCCCCGTATAAAGGGTTGTGACGCGTGAGTAACTAAGTCGTACTCTTGGAACTAGTTGGCGCTACTGTAAAAACAAAAGACACTCACTTGGCTTAAATCACAGACAGATAACTGCCAGCGGGCTTGTAAGGTTCCTAAGTCACAACAACAAATATCAAATCAAATTTTCCAGCGAATTGATTGTCTGCCTATATAGTTTTGCCTGTGTATAAATGGTGTAGTAAAAAAATCCAATACCATAAGTAAAAGAAATTTCATATGTAATTATATTACTAACGATTGTATTCTTTATTCAGATATTTCAGTCATTGATTTCAATCGTTTAAAATCAACAACTGAAACTTTTGCAAAAAAAAAAACTTTTCAGAAACTTTTGCAAAGATAAGAATTATTATTTATGTGATGTTACTTTAATTACTCCTAACAATTCTCCCTTTAATGTTAGCAAATATTATAAGCAGATCTTATAATTATTTTTCATCATTATAACAAATTTCAAATTGTCTTTATCCTCGCTTCAGATATTTTATCCTATATTATAGTCAAGATTAAACTTAATCTAGTAATTTTTATTGAGACCTATAAAATAAATCATTTCAAAAAAGGACAAATTTTGTATTTCCTTATTTTTATATTAGAAAATGCTGAAATTTTAATTTATATATTTTTTTCGCAGTTCACAAGAACAAAGTCTTTATTAGACAAAAATAAAATGTGTACATTCTGTATTCTTCAATTGGAAAAAAATATATCGTTTTCCTTTTGTCAAATTTTCACTCCAAAACTGAAAGAATCAACGTCTTATATTCTTATTTAAACAGCTGATTCAATAATCCTCTTATCTTTTCATTCTCAAATTACCATCTTGCGTCAGAAAATGTTACTTTATTAAATCGCATCATATTGCAGAAATTCAAGCTAACTAAACTCATTCCAGAATTATCTGCTTTGCCATAATAGGCTTAATATTTAAATATTAAGAAGTAAATCTCACTTATGAATTTCCAGTCTCGCGTTTCAGGATTATACAGCATTATTTAGGAAGATATTCTAGTTAAAGGATTATCCCTAATGCTTTCATGCAACAGATGCTTCTTTCGTATCTCTAGAGAGCTCAGAAAATTGTTTCCGGTTTTGAATATATAGATGCTTTTTTTTTCTCTATTAAAATCGATAAATAACGTTTTTCATTTTAAAACGTGTTTCTACGTAACAGTTGCTTCTTTTCTATTCCACAATTATTGAGTAGATAGCATATATTGTCATAGAAAATATTTTTTTTATTTATTTTAAACATATTATTTCTAACACAAATTATTTTTGTTACTGAAATGTTAAGAGAAGAGTAACTTTTGCTAGTAGGGTTTATTTTTTATTATGCATACGCACATTATCCATACGCAGAGAAAGACTGTGATTGACGAAAAAATTCATCTTCGACTTTTTGATGAATTTTTTTTTATATTTCAAACCTCCCCAAGTTAAAGAAACACATTTTTGAAATTACGTATATCTGTGAATACAGTTACTGAGAATGCTTTAAGCTAAACAAAGGAATTTTGATATTGTTAAGGAAATTCCGGTAAAATCAAACAGGCTCGCTCCAGAGGGTGTACAGTGACACAGCCAGTAGATCTCAATAACAATGGCGTTTATTAACACAAAAACACAGACGACAAAATACAGCCGAGGCGTACACAAGCAATACACGGCACCATACTTAGAACAACAGCATCCCGCAAGTAGTAATCTTCGTAAACAATCACAATAGCACACAAGGCGATCTGACGGAACTCAACAGGATGAATAGCAGCACGTAGCTATTCATTAAGTTCTGTTCGAAGATCTGCTATTATCTCCTGTCTCCTTTCTTTAACTGTAACCAACTGCCGACTCACTACTATACGACTGGCTACTCCACAAACGACTCGACACTGCTTCAATACTTATCTCCAAGACTCGGCTCAATCCTCAATCCACTATAGCTTGAGCTCCATTCAACACTTACACCTCGTTGAATTGTTCCAACTCTAACTAAATGACTGGCTCGGTTTTGATTTGCCGGCCTTTTATAGCTTCCGGGGAAGGACACAGTAGCTTCTCAACAGTCAAGCATATTTCACCTCCTATTGGTCCTATCACCAAAATTCTTGAAGATTCTAGTTTCATGTATATTGTTGCCAAATGTTCGCCAAGATTGTCACCAAACCGGGAGTCATTGATCCGCCATTCTATCAACATCCTATTATTCAGTTCGTAAAATTCTTTCCAGTGATTAAACTAACTGTGCTAGGAAGCAACATTACATATTCGTAACAATATGCCTTTGGTATATCTTTATGAAATTTTGAATGATTCAAAAGGGAACAAATCAAAAGAAAACTAAATTACTGCTATAAGGAAACAAAATAATTACAAAACGTAAAAATCTGAATGAGTTAAATTTGGTATATTGACACAGCATCAAAATTTCATATCTATATCAAATATTGAATCAGATATTTCCAAGGGTTGACCATCCGTCTATCTGTACTTTCGTATTGTTGTAAATTAAAAAATGCAATGACTTAATAAATGAAATTTGTCATTTGTTCATGTTACTACAATAGTAGTTCTAAAAATTTTTAATCGTTTGAAAAATCATTTGGAAAGGTTTCCCTGACAGTTCTCGGGTATTCTCTAATAAATGTACTTGTGTTTTATTAAATGCATGTCATTGTCGGACAATAGATATGAATATACATATTGTGATTTCTTTTCTATTCGTTTTTATTAGCATAAAAGTACCAAGAAAATGTGTTTTTTTTTATATTCTTTTTCCGACTTATTGAAACTCAAACTTGAAATAGAACTACCATTTTAGTAACAAAATTGCATACAAAATTTCATATATTCAAGTCATTGCGCTTTTGAGTAAATTGATATTAAATTTATGTACCAAACTTTATCTGTCTGCTTTATCTTCGTTTTATAGCTATCTTATTCCATCTCCCGGGCAGATAGACTTCCTCTGAATAAATTTCTTTCAAAATTTGACAGAAATCCGTAAATACGGTATTGATCTTATACGAACTTTCATGCTATCAAGCTCAAAGTATTTCAGAGTTATCATATTCACAGACAGACAGAACGACAGACACAATTCCAAAATGTGTTTTGCAGACTCAGGGAGGTGGAAAAACTGAAGATCCATCAAAATTTCGAGTTCGAATTTTTTGATGATTACAATAACAATACTTTCTCTTTGTAAACTTTGTATTGAGGGCCGGGGTAGTCTGGTTGGTAGGGTTTTAGATTCGCGTTCCTTGGGTTGCGAATTCGAACCCCGCCGGTCGAAGACTCTTCGTGTGTGTGGTGGCTGGCGCACGTATAAATCTGTCGTGGTTACAAAGTCCTCCATGTCGAGAGTAATACCACTGGGGGTGCTGATACAGAGGTGATCGTTTTCTGATACAGTGCTAAATTACGATCTGTGGATGGGTGAATTAAATGCATGAATGAAGTCCGCCCCGTAAAAAGGGTTGTGACGTGTGTGTAGCTAAGTCATACTCTTGGCCCTAGATGGCGCTACTAAAAAACAAGAGACGCACCTTTGGCTTAAAATTACTGACTTCTAAAGTCAGTGGGCTTTTCTATGACAAGTGCTATTAGAAACAACCATAACAAACTTTGTATACAAAAAAGCAAGGATACAAAATGCATTCTTAATTTTTTCATTATATTAACTAACACTAAATGCTCATGAATCTCTCTCTGAAAAATAAAAAAAATCTGGAAATTAAAGTTTGAGTACTCGTGGTGCCTTCAAACTAGCTCAAGTTTCATAATGGCATGCCGAGGGAAGAAGAGAGGAGACTTGATTACACCTTTATTATAGAGTATTGGAGAAAATTTCAGAGATATCAATCCCGCTCATTTGTTATTACTGAAATGATAATAGTAATTTATGTAGCTTTTGCTGATAAAGTTTATATTCCCTTTATAGATTACTACAAATATACATTTCTTGTTATTTTGAGTACTCTATTGAGTACTTGGCTGAAAATAAACTGGTGGGAATATTCTCTTCCTTTTTTTCCTAATTTCACATTATGGTGCCTTTTGTGTTTAGTTTTGTACTAAAGTCATAAAACGCGAGTGTGCGTTTTTGAGAGTCATATTTTAGTTCAAACGATTGCATCCAAAGTTTAATATAGATCCATACTAAATTTCTGATTCATTTTATCAATAGTTCATTTTATTTATGAGTTATCGAATTTCCATACATTCCGAATAAAATAAGAATCAGACAATTACTTTTCGATTGATTTGGTTCAAGATTTGTTACAGTTTTGCCCTTTGTATCTAAGATCACATACCAAATTTCATCCGTTCTAACTTGCTGTTTTTCATTGGAAGTTGAATAGTTAACAATTTCAATTCCGTTACATTAAAGTTTAGAATCATTAGATTCAAGATTTTAAAGGGCGTGGGGAAACAAACATCTTTCACTCAAAATTTAGGTACCCTATCTTTGGCGACGATTAGAAATGGAACCCTTATAGTCTCCAAAGACGTTGGCGATGTTTTGTGTTGCGCCAAAAAGGAATTGCATCGTTAAGAATTGAATGTTGGAACAAAACTTTACTAGGCTTCTGTCTGGTCTATCCCTCTGGAAAAATATCAAAATTTCATTTAAGTGTACAAATTTGATGTAAAAGTTTTTTTATAAAATTACATCACTCTAGTTTTTTTTGCATCTTGAAAATAAAGCACAAAATGTAATCATCAAAATTAATTTCAAATATCAGATCTCTAGCTGAAATTAATTATAAAAGTTTACATATCAATTGGACTAGCATAATTTTAGATAAAACTGTTTTGCAGTTCTTAAAACAACCATAAAAAATAGCATTGATAGTGAAATAGCAAAACGAATTCCGAAAGTAAATTTATAACAGCCGTTTATGCAGCAACAATCAATTAGCCGTTATAGTCTTTTGCGAGCGTTATCGTTTTTTTTAGAGATAAAACTAGAAATATTTGTTTATTTAAGAGAAAAGGGAATAGTTTTTTTTTTCTGTTGCCACTTTTATCAGTTCTGCTATGGCTTATCATCTCAGAGTTGATTTTTATTTCGTTGTTTTTTTTTCTCCTTCATGGTTTAATTCGAGTGTTTGCATACAGTAGGAAAACAGATAGCTTAGTAAAATAAAGCTAAACGTTACTTTTAAATATAATATTTTAAATTATCATAATATGTTAAATGTGTTACGTTTGGCTGTTTTTCTTCGTAATTTATGTTTCCATATCATTTGTTGTATTTAAACTAAATTTTATTGAAACTAAATCTATATTAATTAAATTAAAGAGCGCGCAAGCTTAAAACAACCATGTGGAGAAAGCAATTACTTTGGGATCTAATAATGAGTAAGTTTCCAAGTTTTTAATAAAATTTTCTCCAATTTTTTATTTAAAACATTTATAAGAAATATTCTTTTTTCATCACATTTGTGAATTAATTCCATTGATTTTATGAGATGTTAATTCAATTTAGAAATGTCTTCTTTTTTCTCTCTTCTTTATTATATGTTTCTTCTCCTTTTGGAATTTTTTTTTTCATTTTGATTAAGTTTTCACTTTTATTTTAAATGTCTTAATTATATGACGTCAAACTTCTATCATTGGATAAAAAGCGACGTTTAAAAATGTCCATACTCAGAAATAAATAATCTGAAATTTCTTCATTTTCTTTACCAAAAAAAAATTATTATACATTTAGAAAAAAAGAGGAAAATCAAAGCACCAGTCCCACAATCCCCAAAACGGTCCGATTTCGACAATTTTCGTTTTATGTAAAATCTCATGATGTCTGTATATATATATATATATATATATATATATATATATATATATATACATGAGATCTTCACCTGCCATTTTCACTAGAAATTTCAAAACTATTACTTCTCTGTATGTTCTCTATGGGGAAAAACTGCGACAGAGTTCACTGCACTCCACTGATTTCGAAAAGTTTTATTTCATATTAAAATTCTCTACCCCAGATACGTCATCGATGGTGCCCTGCATTCCTAAATTTCGAAAAATATCACAAAATATAATTTTGGCTGAATCCCCAACCTTAACAACTGATCCGATTTCACTAATTTTATTCACCAATGTTTGCACTTTAACTAGCATGTCTGCGTCCGGATATGTGTAAGTGTTGATGAGTGTAGATGTTTCAGCAATAACTTCCGACAATATTACAGCAGAAAAATAATTTTATAACTTCTTAAAATTCAAAAAATAATAATCCTTCTCAATAATACCAACGTTTATGTCTTGGTGTAAAAACTGTATATCAAATTTCAACTGTTTAGCTTAAACCATTTTTGAGTTATCTTTGTCAGAGGTAGACAGACGGACATTTTCCAAAAATGTGTTTTTCGAAAACTCAGGGTGATCTAAACTGTGGATATTCATCAATTTTCAGAGTTCGAAATTTTCGACGATTGTTAAATTTTTTCTCTATTGCGTATATGAGAAAGTAATTATTGGAAAAAACTAAAAAAAATTGAATCATTAATGAAATTGATTTCATTAAAAACGTATTTTTTGAGTTTTAATATAATTCGAAAGAATAAAAAATTTTATAGAATAATATTTTTGGAAGATATCGTCATCGATTTATGTAGATAAATCATCGCTATTATCTACCTGCCAATGGTTAATTTTATTTTCATGCTGGATTAAACTTTTTGTTTGACACCTATTTCTTGATTTCTTTTGCACCTTCTCTTTCTTCTCTGCCCGAACGGAACTTTTGATAATAAATTCCTACCAGAACATTTCTAATAATATTTTGCAATTAAATACTGTCTCTACCCTATTATTATTTATTCGGATTTCGATATATAAAATATTTCATCCAATATAGAAGAATTTTTTAATGGAAATCCAAAGTTCCTGAAAAAAAAATCTCGTATATTGAAAAGTTGCCATGTGCGGAATATCGATATATTAGAGACCAACAACTGCAGATGCCAGTCGGGAAATCCACGGTATTGAAAAACCAATACAACCAAGAAACATTTTTTTCTCTTTCGAGAATACAAAGTATATGTATAAAAAAAATTATTTTGATCGCCAAGAAATTCGAACTCGAAATTATGACGAAACTTCGCGTTTCAGACCTCCAAGAATCCAAAAAACACATATTGGAAATTATATCTGTTTATATGTGAAGATGAAATCTCAAAAAATCTTTGAGCAAGTCGACTGAAATTTGGTATGTAGCTTTGAAAAGAAATTTGCAGATTTCTTTCAAATGTTTACTCTAAAGGAATACATGTGAACACAGTTAACTAACTACAAAACATAATTTAGTAAGATAGATAAAATTTGGTAAATCGTTTAAGCATCTAAAGTATAAATCTTTATCAAATTTTGAACCAAAAAAATCGTCAATGAATGTGTCTAATGGACACATTGTTTGTCTGTGTATCCATTAGACACATGTAAACCAATAATTCAAAAAAGCGATAACTTTGATAAATAAAATTTGGTTTCCATATTATTACTAAAATTATAATTCTGTATCAAAATTTGGTTTAATCGATTGACAAAAAGGCATCCAAAATGCAAATTCATTTTTCTTCAATATATTAGGAAGCACAAAACGCTCATGTGAGGGATTCTGAGATGAACAATCTGAGTACTCGTGGAGTTTATGGCCTTGCCCAAGTTCCATAATTTTTTAACAGTAAGAGGGAAAATAACTTCTTTAAATTAAAAGGTATACCAGAAAGTTTTGGAGAAAACTGCACCCGATGGCTCTTTTTTTTTTTCTAAGTTAGATTTATTTTAACAACATCAGTTTACTGCTTTACTCAGTATGAGCATCAGTTTTTTTATAACATTCAAAAGCTTGTGAACTTTATTAATGTTTTCCAAATGTCGTTGGAATTTCACATTTCCGCAGAACAAATAAAAAATATCATTCAATTGCTTCTCATAACACGTTTCCTTCATTTCAAATGCATGCACTGGATAAAAGAAACTTTTGATTTGTAAACATTCAAAATTTCTGGTAGGGATACGCCCAAATCATGTCTGCTTCATCGTAAATGCGCCAGCAAATATGTCTTTCCTGGTATCAAAGTACTTAGCAGTTACCGAATTCCTGCATTTCAACAACAATCTCAGTCCCCTTACCTCGCACCATGTGATTATTCTCCTCAGATAAATAATTTTCTTAAGAAGGAACTATTCTCAAGTTCCGAAGCAGTGCAATGTCAAAGTGATTAAACTTGAAGGAGAGAAAATAAAAATTTCCTTTTTTATAAAAGTAAGGAAATTGGAAAAGGGCTTTGCCCTCTATTTTCTCTTATATTTCTACAATACGATATATTTTGGGTTTAATCTTATCTTAAGGTAAAGAAAATCAAGTTTTTATTTTAGGAAAATACATATCAGATTTCACTTATCTGATTGCTTCTTTTTTTTATTTATTTATTGCTTTCCGTATATAGAAATGGACAGACTGACAATCAGACAAATATCCAGGGATTCGATCCAAAATTTGAATCAATTTTACAATTATAATAATAAAACAACATGAAAATTTTCAATCAACTAACATGTAAATTTTTTGAATTACCGCATTTACATACTGACGGTTGGAGGCATAGGAAAATTTTCTGTTGACAAATTTCGCCCAAAATATGATGCTGTGGTTGTATGTAGATTATTATGATCTGTGCAAGAAGCAACAGGACGAATGTTGTGGGAAACATTTCTTTAATAATCACATTCACACACTAAACAATTACAAACACAAAGACAAGACATTCACACGCGCGCTACCCAGTTCAGCGTCACATCTCCTTCTTATTGCAATCGCAATGCATTATGGGATTACATATGGGATGGCTTAATTAGGTATCGCCATCTAGTATCCAAAAGAGAAGATAAGTGTAACGCAACTGCTACAATGCAAGTTAACAATTTCATTTAGCAGTGGCACTAAATTTCATTCATATGGTATATACTTTTAAATTATTTTGTTCAGAAAAAGAGGCTAAATAAAGAAAATAATTTTGGGGGGACGCAAAAGGAGAAACATCGAAGCTTCGAGTGGAATGCTTTAAAGATTTCTTTCCTTCTCTTGCCGTATTTTTCCTTTTTGAAAAAATAAAAATTACACAAAACGCAATTTCTAAGAAAATTAAAATCAAATTTAAAATATCTGTCTCGAATGTGTATAAGTATTAACTTAATGGAAAATGAAAGAAAAACATCCTTGGAAACAAAAAGAAATAAATATTTTATTTACTCAAAACAAAAACTTCGCGGAAAATTAATCCATTTTTAAAATTCTTTCCAGTTGCTCACTTAATTTATCATTTCCCTTGGTTATGCTGTCCATAAAAAGTAAACAGAGCAACAAAACAACAACAAAAAATGAATTGCTTTGTCATCAGATTATGACAAAGCGATACTACCTAAGGAATATTTTGGAAAAATATGTTTTTCTCCCGGGAAATTAAGTTTATGTTTTTGTCTATGTCGATCGCAACAGCTGGTGAGAGCGGAAAAAAATTATTCGACCGAAAAATTGTGATCCATCTTGCATATATTTTTGTTGTATTTGTTGCAGCATGAGACTACATTTTTTAAAATTTCTTATATATGAAGTATAAAAAAGAAAACTTATGAATTCTAAATGTCCATCTCAAGATTTTTACTAATATATGGATTTTATACTTCCAGGAGTCTAAAAAACTAATTAAGGAATTATATTTCGTTATCAATCTATCCATTAGGAAAAAAATAACATAACTCAACAGCCAAAAGCCAAATTTGGGCAATAGCTTTATCTCAAAAATTACAGGTCTGCGCCAAATTTTAAGTCAAATCCATCAGCAATTGAATGTCTAACGTTCTAAAGGGTGTCCCAAAATTAACGCGTTTTGAATTTGCCAATATTCGTGCAGTAAAGTGTTAGCAACCCTATTAAAAAACCATTTGACAGATGATAGTTTACGATTAGTAGAAGTGGAGAATTACACGATAGAACAACGTTTTAACTCAAGATTTGAATTAAATTTTAAAAAAACACAGTTTTTCCCTTCAAATTGTTGTATTTTTATTGAATCGTTAAGTACACAGGATAGGGTTATGTATAGAATAAAACATAGGGCAAATGGCCTCCACGGCTTTGCTGGAACATACGCACTCTTTTGTCGAAATATTCCATGACCATTTTGCCTAAATATGTTTGAATTTCATTGAAGCAACTTTAAATTTTCTCCTTCAATGCCCACATGCTTGTGGCCGTGTTGGCATAGACTTTTGACTTCGAAGAATCCCTTAAAAAGAAATCTAATTGTGTTAAAATGCACGTTCTAGGGAGCCAATTCTCAAATTTTTTAACTGTTGCCGCCAGACTTAAATTATTTTTGAAATATTGTTCAACAATGAAAACACGTTGTTCTATCGTATAACGCTCCATTTTTACTAACTCTAAATCATCTGCACTCAAATGGTTTTTTAATAGGGTTGCTCACACTTTATTGCATGAATGGTGGCAAATTCAAATCTTGCGTTAATTTTGGAACACCCATATTTGTTAAACAGCTTCTGAAGGTGATAATCTAAAAACGCATCACGTTTGATGTCGGAAATCTGGTATTCATGAGAAGATTTGAACCGTGAATATTCTAGAATACAAAAAATACAATACCAAAAATATAAATGCAAATAACAGCAATTGTAGAAACTAGCAGCACAATCTGACAGTAAATCACAAGCGAAATAACAGTGTAACGATTTCCACACCGCAGAAGAATAAAACTTCACAACAGATTAATTTTTAGCTCCTAGAATTTATATAGCTTTCCGTCTGGGCGTGATATCACATAGAATTCTGCAAAAATTTCTTGAGTTCTCAGTTTCTAAGAAAGGTAAGACCATAATTCTTGTATTTTTCACAACCGTTTTTGTCACCAAAATTATTACCTGGTGGGGATTATTTAGTATCATAAAGAATCTCTGTAAATCTCTCTTTCTAGCCATAAGACTAGCATGGCAGGAAAATGATTTTAAAGATTAATAACAATATGCATCTAATTTTGACCTAAATCTGTTGGCATGAAAACCGCCATTTTGTTTTTCTGTATGAGTATATGTGAACAAGCTGATTCAGACCGACAACAAAATGCATACATGAAATTCAGCACATGATGTTGGCAGTAAAATTATGGATCGATATTAAGTTTGGAACAACATCGGTCAAAAAGAATAATTAATAGACGTAAACTCGATTCTCTTTATCCCGTTTAATTTCTGCTTTGTAATTATGCAAGCGTTGTATTTACTCTATTTTGCTCAATGTCAAGTGGAATAATTTAAATTTTGCATTTTTAAATAAATTTTGTAAATTTTAATTATAAGTTATTAAAAAAATAATAACAAGATTATTTACCTACAGTTAATTTAAAATATTTAAAACTTTTTACAAGCATCAAACTTGAGCCAAAGAGCTTTCTTTCTTATACTTACAGGGTGTTTCAGTGAACCGCTTCAGAACTTCTAAGAGGGGTAGGGTACATCCTGACGAACCAAAATCATATACCCATGGGCAGTCGGAAATGCTTTCCTGACGCGGTAAATGACATTGTGCGAAAAATCTGAGCTTTCGTTCAGGGAATATTCATTTCGCACAAGAACGCCTAGTAGGATGGATGATTACACGATCGCAGAGTTAGCCGATATGCATTTGGCGTACGGGGCTGCAAATTGTAGTGGGCCAGCCGCACAGCGTTTGTTGCGGAACGATATCCGACGAGGCGTATTCCCAGTCATAATTTCCTTGCAAGACTGACGAAAGCCAGAAGTTAGCTGAGACAAGTTCATTAGAAAGAGCTCACAGAAATAGGGTAAGAACAACACGGACTGCAGACGCCGAATAGAATGTGCTGCAGCATGTACAGAGGAATCCAAGAACGAGTACACGAAGTGTAGCAAATGCAGTCGGGATTTCCCATTGCAGCGTCTGGAGGATTCTCCGAGCAGAAGACATGCATCCGTTTCACGTGTCCAGACACAGAAACCGGAGGATTATGTACCTCGTATTGCTTTCGCACAGTGGTGCCTGGGAAAATGTGCTACAAATCCCCTTTTTCCTGCTGCAATGTTGTTTTCCGATGAGGCATCCTTCACAAGGGAAGAAATTTTCAACACGCATAACGACCATATCTGGGCGGTCGAGAACCCGCATGCAATACGACGTCGTGCAGCACAGAATCGATTTTCGGTCAATGAATGGGCCGGTATTGTGGGAGATCACCTCATCGGACCTTACCTGTTACCGGGTCGTTTAACCGGGCCTACGTACTTGCTCTTTCTGCAGCAAGTATTGCCACAACTTTTGAGAGATGAACAGATTTCTGCATCGACGCAACAGACAATGTGGTTCCAACACGATGGAGTCCATGCCTATTATAGAGTAGATGTTCGTAACTACCTGGATGTCACATTAGGTCAACGGTGAATCGGACGTGGGGGTCCCGTGCTTTGGCCTGCTCGGTCACCCGACTTATCAAGTCTTGATTTTTATTTCTGGGGTCATATGAAATCGCTAGTTTATGACACCCCTGTTGACACTGCTGCATGTGAAAGTACAGATAGACAGACGGTCAATTCCTTGAGAGATTTAGTTTAAAATTTGATATATATTTGCGCTTTAGTTGCTATATCTGTGTATCATATTTTATCGATCTACTTCTTTCATTTTTATAGTTTCGGTGTGCTCTTGTACTCGGAAACTCAGACTCCTAATGAATGGATTTATCTCAAAACTTGAAATCAGTTTACAGTTCGGCGCATAGACAACATATCAAATCGCATTCGTCTAATTCAAAACGTTTTTCCTTAAAATCTCAAGTTTAAATTTTTTGACGATTATAATTATGTCTCCTTATATACTTCGTAAACGAGAAAGTAAAAAGATTTTTCAAAAGATACGAGCGAAAGAAAAAGGCTAGGAAACACTGATTTAGATATCAAAGTGAATTTACTATTATATGAAAAAGGAATCTCCCTAAATTGTAATGTTTTTAGTATTATTAAACTCGACCCATACAGTTTTAAAAAGAAACGAGGCCGAAGCTCTGTATTCTAGAAAAAAAACCGTCTTCAGAGAAAACGTCGCTGATATACAAAGTAAAACTACTGCAGAACCACATAAAAAATTATTTCTTTTCGAAAATGGACGGAAACGAAGAACCGATGATATGAACAATTTTTTTTTTCTGTATTTCTTTTAAAATTTATGAAATTGCAAATTCTATTGAAATTTTTGTATATTATCATGTGAGAACATGATAATAATGTAGGTTAGGGGGTTAGGTTGTTTCGGTTAGGGGGTTTTGAAGCTCGAAATCGCGTAGACAATGAATAAAGCGTAAGCAATGAATAAAGCATAATAAAAATAAAGCATTTCATCATCATCTTTTAATCGCATATATTTTTTTCCTGCTTTTACTAGTATTGCTTTATTGTTATGTGTAATTCTTTGACAGCAGATGCGTTTTTAAAAGGTGATGTAAAACCATGACATCATAGCTGTTTTTTTATCTCCAAATTGGTTGAGTTCCAAAACTTTGTTTCCCAGCTAGAAAAATTGAAAATTAAAGTTTTTAAAAAAATTATCATTATATATAGAGAGAGGGGGGATAGATACCGATGGAGAAATCACGTGATTGTTTCAAACCGGATTAAACTGGTAAATGACTTAAATAAATTAAGACAAATAATGACTTAAAATAAAATAATGTTCTCACATGCTAACTTGAAATTTGTGATCGTAGATTTCATTTATTTATTTTTCTTTATTATTTTTTTAGCTTCAGATATTAATTAATAGAAAAATAAATTACAATTCACATGTGTAAAAGCCCTCTAACAGTGCACGGCTTTCTTTGAATGCATTAATATAACTGTATAAGCTACAAAATATAGTTTTAATTTGTTTTTGTTTTTCTTTCAAAAATAGCCGCAATTCAAAATGTGATTTTTTTTATTTTATTTTCAATTAAATAACTGCGTATATTAATAATAATATTACGAATAATTTATATTACAATGAATAATTTAAAATAAGCCAAATTTATTATCTTACAATTTTATTATTTCATTATCAATTCATTCTTCCCCTTAGAAGATGGAATTGAAATCTTACGAACGTAAAGAATTCGAAAACTTTTAACAAGATCATTTCGATTTAAGGCTCGGTTCGTCATCTCAAAAACGAAAGGTGTTGCAAAAGAATTTTCACTAGCTCTAGGTTTTTACGTTTACAGATGTTTCAACAATGTTCATATCCGACAAATAGCGATCAGATTTTTATTTTCATTTTGGTTCAGTGTAAGTTGTGATAATATGATTTTTTTTATTCTCCAAGGTTTATAATTTTTGTTGTCTAATAATAGTCATTGATACCTCCTTATAAAATTTTTATTTAAATAATATTTTAGAAAACTATCTACATATCGTTTACCGGGGAGAGATTTCTAACAAACGAAGAAGAATATTTAATAAATAATCGTGAGTGTGAGTTTCTGTCGAGACTACATGAATGAAACTTAAACCCTTTTTTAAAGCAATACTAAGGCTATTTTGGGGTGGACCTCGTAATTTTGAACCGTGGTCTGATGACGAAGACGACACCTGAGCCGCCAACCCCTCCCCCCTCTTCTCAAAACTTCCACATCACAACCAGAAAAGGAAAGAAAATATAGAGAGCGAAATCGGAAACAGCTCCGGAATATTTAAAGTGAAAAGAAGAACGAAGGTCTTTTGCATCTTCCAATTCATTATTCAACTGCGCTCAATGCGAGAATTTTGAATCTTTTGGGAGCTGTTCGCTTTACATCTTCAATCTTTGGCTCTCTTACTGCTTGGGCTATTTTCTGTCCCTTTTTTAGGGATGGTATTTATTTATTTATTTATTCTTGTGGCTTATTGGAATTTTAGCCAGGATTAGCGAATCGAGCTTAATAGCGTCGCTCCATAGATAGCGAATCCAGCTTAAAAGCTATCAGTTCATTCTCCACCTCAAGCCCAATTGTTCAGGAAATTCAAGCCATTCTGCTCCACCAACCTTTTATCAAGTTAGGATGGGTGAAAGCACATGTAGGCCACAACGGAAACGAGACTGCAGATTCCCTAGCCAAACAGGCCATTTCTGCAGGTACGCCCGTTCAATACCCAGCTCCTAGAAGCCATCAGGAAAGTATTGTAAATGAATTGAGCCTACAGCGATGGCAAGAAGAATGGGACAATGGCTCAACTGGCAGAAACATCCATCCAATCATCTCAAAAGTGTCCTTTAACCCATCATCTTGGAATAGGCTTGACATTATCTTTGCAACTGGCCATGGCCCTTTCCCTTCATATTTCAAGAGATTCCATATTAAAGGAACTGATCAATGTGGCTGCGGCGAAGTAGGCGATCCCCTTCATTATGCCACTAGCTGCCCTCTCACCACATCTTATCATCTCAAGAAACCCACCCACGACCTAGAAAATATCTGGTGGACCAACGTCATGAGAAACAAGATGTCCAAGGTTAAAATTAGAAATCTTGTGCGCTTCCTACAAGAGAACGAGGAATTGATTTCTCCAGACCCAATCCCAGTATAAATTTTCGTTTCATTTCTCAACCAAGCTCTTCTCCAGAATATATTAACTTCAATAGATTTCAGCTACTCATGCTCCCCACCGAACACCTCTTTCATCATTATAATATTGTATATAGTTCCTTTTTATGTGTATTGGTGATATTTTATGTCTTTTCATGTGTATTTTGATATTCTATGTCTTTTTATGTGTATTTCTTTTATCTTAATAAATACTCCCACGTATATCCTTTCAACCGACAGGGAATCCTAGAGATTCCAATTTCGGGGATATTCTGTGGCGAAAGAAAAAAGAAAGCCAGGATTAGCAAACAAATGAAATTATAAAAGAAAATACAAGGCTTAAAAATAACTTTAAGGAATTCCACACTTGATTTAAAGATTTTTACAAAAAGGCATTGATTGACATACATTCTAAAAAAAATTTTTTTTTGATTAAGAATATAGTAATTTCTCGATAATAACAGTCCAAATGCTAATCGATCTGATAATTAATAAAATTCAATATTTGTTCAATTTAATCTGTTCGTGAGGTAAAAAAAAAACTGTTTGCTAAACAATAAGAAATGATTAATATCATTCATGCTCTTGCATTCATGTTAAAGGGGAAGGAATCATAATATTAATTGTAGCGATACAAAATTCCAGGGGTAGTTATCATTTTGGTAATTAATTATTCAGTATCTTCTCTTGGATTTCTTAACAAGGGTCTAATAGTATCAATGTCTGTGATGTCTCTTAAAAAGTTGAAGTGCTTATTGTTTTTCGGAAGTTATTTAAAACTGTCTGCAATGATGCATTTTAAAATTCGAAATAATGCCATCGGGAGAGATGCATTCGTTATAGGGAGAGTCTTTTAATATCTTTTCCAATCGATCCACTAGCTTTCTCAAGACGATGTCTAAATGACTCGAAACTAACATTACTGAAATACTTTACTTTTGTCTTGACAAACTATACTTTAAAAGATGCAAGCCGTTGAATAATTTTTGGAGGATAGACTGATATATTTTTCGAAGAAAAAAAGAGCCGAGAAACTATTATCTTCGTAATATTAATATAATAAAATAAAGAATAAAAAAGAATAAAGAATGAAATAATAAAATAAAATTAAGAATAAAATATAATAAAGAATAAAATATAATAAAGAATAAAATATAATAAAAAATAAAATAAAATAAAGAATAAAATAAAATAAAGAATAAAATAAAATAAAGAATAAAATATAATAAAGAATAAAATAAAATAAAGAATAAAATATAATGAAAAATAAAATAAAATAAAGAATAAAATAAAATAAAGAATAAAATATAATAAAGAATAAAATATAATAAAGAATAAAATAAGAATAAAAATATCTTTCCCAGGATTGAAAAGAACATCTAAAGCTGTAGCAATAGCGAGGAATTCTTTTGTAATTAAGAAGATAATGGGCTGAATTCTCAAATCGAGTTTGTGAAGAATAGAATAATAGAAATAATAGAAATATATAGATAAATCTTGATTCATAAAAAAAATGAAAAATTTTCAATGTTTCACTGAAAATTTTGCATCATATTTAACTGTTTCTAAAAATATTATGCAAAAGTATTTTCTAAAAAATGATATTTAACTAAAATTATTTATAATTTGTAAAGCATAAATTTAATTTAAATTAAAATAATTGCTCATAATTTAGATAATGATGAAATTTATATTTAAGCAAATTATATCACATAATTGAATAATAAATTTATTGCTGTAGATGCTTTTGCCAGGAAACTAAGAAAAATTGCTATCTTGTGAAATTTATATCTAGAAATTAAACCAAATAAATAAATTTCCTCTGAACTTCTCCAAATTTTGATAAAAATCTGAAAATTAAATTTAAAGACCTATAACAAATTTTATATATTATCTAGCTGAAAGCAATTTTGAGTTATCTTTGCCACAGACATTTTCCAAAAATGCGTTTTCGATATCAGGTAGATCTAAAATGTGGAGATTCGTCAAAATATAGAGTTCAAATTTTTTGACGATCACTATATTTTCTCTAAACTACGTATACGAGAAAATGAAAAAAAAGGATAGAAATCATTTAAATCATACATCAAAATTCTAAACGCATTACACGTCTATATCTCAGAAACTTTACACAAAATGGCGTCTCTAATTGTAAAAGCTTTCATTCCATGAATTTTAACAAATATAATTATGACATCAAAAAGCAAAATTTAATTAAAAGGATGATACTGACAATGACAAAATCACTTTTTGGACTATATTTTTAGCATGTTTCAAATCTATAAAGGAAGTAAATGACAAAATATTTTTTAACTTTTATATTTTATTTTTAATACTGTTTCAACAACTGTCATCGGTTGCCAGACGTTGTTTCAATGACTGTCGTCGGCTCCCAGATGTCGTTTTAAAGGCTGTCATCCGTTTCCAGGTGTGCTGTTTCAAAATTAGGATTATCATTGATTAAAAAGCACATAAAATCAGAACTGTCGTCAAATGTAGCAATAAAGGGGGAGTTGGCGGGCGGGGAATGAGAATAGCTCCCCTCCAAGCTGTGTTCCCTGGGCAAAAGAGAATTTAAAAGAACAGCAATGGCTAGGAGGCTACACAAAAGTGAAATACAAATAAAGAATTTTTATTTTGTCATGCAAAATTATATAACTTTTATTATGTCTTGTCTGTAGATACAAATCTTGAAGATACATATTTATATTTCTACATTACAAAATTTCATTACCTGTATTAAAAATCAAAACACCCAGTGCATGCATTTATGGTGCTATGGCTGTAGAATTTTGAATCATATATAATATACTATATATGGGGCTTTGCTTTGTCTATTTGCTTTACATGTGTGTAAGAAAAAGCAGAAACCATGTATTTGTATGTCGTTCAGTTTATAGTTATACAAAAAAGTAGATTTCATAAATGTAATATTTAAATTTTTAGAAAACTGATTAAAAATCAGAAGTTAAATTTATGTCATTATAAAGCTAATTTTTTTTATGTTAAGTTGGTGGAAATATAATATTAGTGATTTAAATATGTTCAGAAGTTATTGCTGAAAATTTTACTGTCTTTTAATCCTCCGTCTTTCACTCCCTTTAGCAAGTCGTAGAAACTTATATTCGTACGAAGAAATAATGGTCGTAGAACAATTATTTCTTCCGCAAAAGAAAGGGCGAAGATTATAAGAAACGAGGTGTCGTTCTCGTCATCTGACCACGGTTCAAAATTACGAGGTTCGTCCCAAAATAGCCTTAGTGTGGTTTTAAACGTTAATGTAAACGTTAAAAATGGGACGTTAATATAATTAAAACTAAATCTAAGAAATATACATGAAAAATTTCATTCAAATCTGTTGAAGGTTGTAGAATTGTGTAAGGTTCAAACTAGCAAACTGAGGGACTTTCAATTTTATACATAGAGATATTATTAACACTTTTATAATAAAAACTTTAAAATAAATACCCCATTAATGAATATTATTGTAATCTATTCCAACCTTAAAAGAAAGAAAAAAATTAAAATAAGAAAAGAAAACATTAAAATTATATAAGGGCACACAACAAAATGTGCAAGCAGGATATTGAACTGTACATATATCCTCTCATTCCCAATAACAAACCTGCAGTGATCAAACTTAAACTATACATAGAGAATAGTTTACATGATAGTTGTAGCGACTTTAACAAATATTAATATCATTACGATTAGACGTAATTTGAAATATATTATTTAATAAATAATAATTAAAATAATTTCAAAATTCTAAGACATTTATAATATTAAATGAAACAACTCAACTTTGAATTGAAATGGCTATTGTAACGAAGCAGAAGATTATGGTTTCATACGGATGGCAACAGTGGGGAAAAAAAAGAGATTTGGATGTCGAAGTTTGTGTGGCTGTGATTTATTTTAACTAACCTGTTTTATTATAATTTGGACGGAACAGTAGAAAAATGGACCGCGAATGTAATGGTAGTCCATATGACTACCTTTACTCACTTGGACATCATCCGTGTGTGCTATTATTGTATCTTATTAATATCAAATGTAATTAAATCCTTTCAACGCAAAAGTCATTCCAATTTGTAATTAATCAAACCAAATTCTAAGCTCCCACCTGCATTGTGTTCAAATTATTTCGTCTTTTTAATGTTTTCAAGGAAGTTAAAACATCTGTAATAGGTGAATAATTTTTAATAATTCTTCAAAGACCGGATCATTAAACGAAGATTAGATCAAAACATTCACTAGAAATTAACCTATTTCGAACTAAATCTGTAGAATTGACAGCTTCCAACTCCCTGAGGATAATGTCGATCTTAAGTAATAAATGATACGATGCTTTAATTGATTACGATGATCTAAACTCGCGAAGGATAACGTCAGTTTATCTCGATAAAATAATCAAATTCAGATTTGCCCAGATTGTTAATGAAACTCTAATAATTTTGGGAAATCCGGCTAAAATCTAATAAACTGAGATAATCAGTGCTATTAGCGAAAAGAATTGAATAATCGATGCCAAATTAATTATTTTGATTAATCTATTTTATTTGCAGATAAAAATCAATTTATCGAGAAAATTATGTCAAGTTATAGTATATCCATATCATTGATATTTCTACAAATAATTCTAGAAACAGTAAGGACGCAGTATCGCCGAATTCTATGCGAAGAGTGATTCGGAAATTCTATGCATATTTGCAGCATATGTAAAAATCAATAGTCGCAAACGAGCAAAAAATGAAAAACAGCTGTCTCATAGAAAGATGGGGAGGAAAGCAGATATTTTTATTGCTTTCAAACTAAAATTTATTGGCAAAGCTTTTAATAAATCAAATTAATCATATGATTCAGCCATCTTGGAGCTATACGTAAATCGAAGCACCTTATAAAGATTTCCATGAAAGAAAATGTTGCCCTCTTCTAAAACTCATTTGTAGACGATAAGCAATATTTTTCATTATTACATACGAAACACACGAAGGAAAATATAGTAATCATCGAAAAATTCTATCACCAGATCTAGTCCGAATAAACATATTTTCAGAATTATGTCTGATTGTGAATGCAATAATTCAAAAAAAGCTTTGACCTAAAAAATGAAAATTAGCATATAATTTTTACATAATATTTGCGTATTCCTATCAGATTTTGACCTAAATTCATTTAGAATTTTGACTTGGTTGTTTTAATACTATTATGCACGATAATTATAAATCGAAAAGAACTCCATAGATAAAATTTAGTACCCATATTTATCATTTAAAATATAGATACATATCCCTTTTGAATCGAATCTTCCAAAGGGTTAATCATGTGTCGTTGATTTTTTAGCACACAAATGTAATAAGGCAATATATAATGATTTAAATACCGAGTGCGGCATAAATTCACGCAAAATTCAAAAAATCATAATAAAAAAAGTAATGCTCGAAAAAAAATGCGGTTTGTGGGAATATGTTCAGAGAGCATTTGGATTTCGTTATTTCTATTAAAAAATGTATTTAAAAAATGACCGATAGATGGCGCTTACACGTTCATACCGAGATGATAAAATCTTTATATAAATCAGCCTTTATATAAATCAGGAAAACAGAGCGCAGTAACATTTTAGTGTATTTTATTTTAAAGCAAAAGATGCTCAACATGACCGCTACCACAGGGTATTTATTAAATGAGACGCGTAACTACGCCTATTACAGCTGCTTGTAACATGTCGGCATCGATGCCACTACCGACCAATTGAATGGTATCTTTCAGTTCCATCAAAGTGGCAGGAGAGCCCCGGTAGACACGAGACTTCAGGTATCTCCACAACCAAAAGTTCGCTGGAGAAAGATCTGGCGATCGTGAGGGCCACTCATTCTTACATCCTCTGCTTATTACTCTGTCCTCAGTGAATGTGTCTAGAAGGAACGTCTTAACGGAACTAGCAACGTGGGGTGGTGCACCATCCTGCATGAAGGTGACGGAAGGTAACGCACGTCTTTGCTGCAAAGCAGGCATAACGTGGTCTCGCAAAAGTCTAAGATAGCGTTCTGCAGTGACGGAATAGGTTTTCCAACCGGATGCAGGACAACGCTCTTAAAAAAAAGGGGGTGTCTAGAATGAAGGACGCAGTGAAACCGCACCAAACAGTCACATGTTGAGAATGTAGTGGTTTGGTCGTGTACGCACGAGGGTTTGATGCTGCCCAGATATGACTGTTTTGCGTATTGACGTCACCATGCAATGAAAAAGTAAGATTCATCTGTCCACATGATATTCAGTAACTATTCTGGGTCACGTTCCATTTGTGCGAGCACCCATGTTGCAAAGGCTTATCTTTTCTCGCAATCTTCTGGCAACAACTGGTGAAATGCTCCTACCTTGTACGGATGCAGTTTCAAGATTTCGTGCAGAATGTGTCAGATCGACCTTTCCGGAATTCATGTTACTTGACCTGCTTCACGTGCACTGCAACTCCCCGTTGAAGTCTCGGCTGCCACATTTCTCATAATTCTTTGGACAACAGGGACGTGGTCAGCGCTGACGGATGGTCTGCCACTTCGTGGACGATCCTCTAATTTTCCCGTTTCCTGAAAACGGAGAGCTAAATTCAATATCCCATTCAATGAAATTGGGTTTTTTTCTTCAACTTAATTCCTTTCACCGTCCGTAACTGTCGCAATGCTTTAGTGGCGGATTCACCGTTCTTATAGAACAATTTAACAGCTACTGGCGTCGAATGACAGATCCATTTCCAGCCTTCAGTTTTATAACTATACTGATTTGCATAAACTGTCTCGGTATGACGTGTAAGCGCCATCTATCGGTCATTTTCTAAATAAATTTTTTTAATGGAAATAACAAAATCCAAAGGATCTCTGAACATATTCCCGCAAACCGCAATTTTTTTCGAGTATTACTTATTTTATTATGACTTTCTGAAGTTTGCACGAACTTATGCCGCACCCGGTTTATAATGGTATATTGTTATCAATTTTATAATAAAAATCTTCCAATAATTTTCCTTTTAATGAATATTAACACAATGAATATTAACACATTCTATTCCTGTCTTAAAATAAATAAAAAAAAAGGCGTTATAATAATAAGGATAAAAGATATTAAAATTATATACATCAGACAGCAAAACCTGAAGACAAGGTCTTGAATTCTTCCCCCTTTCCTGGGAATAGGCGTGTAGTGAACAAACTGAAAATAGGCATAGAGAATGGTTTACACGTTAGAGAAATAGACCATTTCACTGATGATGTCTATATGAGTAAAGGAAATTACATGGGCAATTATTGTATCTTATTAATTTATGATAATTAATTTCAAACCTAATTAATTAAATTAATTAATTAAAAAATTCAAACTCTAATTAATCAAATAAATTTTTAAGCTCCCTTCTGCATTATGTTCAACTTATTTCGTATTCTCAATGTTTGTAAGGAAATTTTTGTATCTGTATAATCAGTGCATTGTTTTGAATAATTCTTCACCTGTTCGACGATGAGACTGAATCATTAATCGAAACTTTCACGAGGAATTAATCTGTTTCAAACTAATTTTCTAGAGCTTGTAGCTTCCAAAATCTATATTATCCCTATAATATAGATAGGATAATATAGATTTTAAGCAATAAATGATGCAATGCTTTAATTGGTTATGATAATCCATACCCGCGAAGGGTAATGTGAATTTATCTCGATAGTATAATTAAACTCCGATGTATCCAAATTGATAATGAACCTAATAATTTTGGGAAATCCAGCTAAAATCTAATAAATCGAGATAATCAGTGCTATTAACGAAGAGTATCAGATGATCGATGAATATTTTCAAATTAATTATTTTGATTAATTTACTCTGTCTGAAGATAAAAATCAAATTACCCAAACAGTTTTGCCAAATTATATTAAGTTCAAATAATTAATACTTACACTTGGAAGTGTCTGATAATTCCGGCAAAAAATGACGCATCATTATTGATTCTAGTATAAAGGGCGATTCAAAAATTAGAAACACAGACCATATTTAAAAACCAAAAGTATCAAACGAACTATGTTGAAAGATAGCAATCTCACAGAAACGAAGGAAATAAAGCCAAATTTTTTATTGCCCTAAAAATTTATAGAAAACACTGTTAACAAATCGAACCAACCATAAGATTCTATTGCTTTCGGTGCAATACATAATATCAAAAACCCTTGTGAAGCTTCAGTTTTTTTCATTCTTGAACTTATCTACATAAGATGGACATTTTTTTTATTTTATTTTCTTGTATATGAAACATACAAAGAGTCAAACCCTCCAGAGTCAGAAAAACATACTTTTGGAATTCTGACTGTCTACCAAATCTTGGACAATATCTGGCGAAATGTGCGTGTCTTCCTTGTGTATAATTGAAAGTGGAAACCCCAAAAAAGTAAGGAACTAGATAGATGAAATCTGGCCCATTATTTTGTTACCAAAAATGTTATTGCCAGAAAAAAATTTATCAGAAATAACGATGCAAATCATATAAGCATAATTGTTATCAGAAATGTATATGTTTAATTTTGCTATCTCTTTGATTACTTCTTTAACCAAATCCGCCAAAGGGCTGACGATATATTTGACTGAATGTTTGTATGTAAATGAACTCGATATTCAAAAAAAGCAAAGACTTCGGTAAACGAAATTTGTTCCACAATTTTGTGGAACAAATTGTAAGGAAATTTGGATCTATTCGCCCAAGGAAAACGTCCAGACGTTTCTTTATTGCACTACGAAACACAGAATGCTATATATTAAGTCACAGCAAGCAGAAGTCGGATAGGAAGAAGGGATTCCGGCCTGCGGACTCTGCCATGACCTTGGAGAGTTTTCACCCTCTCGTCACATTCTTAGTTATACGTTCAAGGGAGGAGAACGGAATAGTAGATGATATCCAAGTATATGAAAAGGTTGAAGACAAAATGTTCCAGTTGGTTACTACAGTAAACATTCAATTCTGTTGCTCCAGCCATGTAACATTAGAAATTTATTTCATGTTGTGAGACCTGTAGTTAGAGCCGGCCTTCTCTATGTAGGGGCCCGGGTGCAAAATACCATTTGGAGCCCTAAATTTTTTGCAAATATATATATATATATATATATATATATATATATATATATATATATAAACATAATTTTTTAAGCAAAATCGTGGCCTAAGACAGAGAAGACAATTTGAATTTTTAACTTTGTTTTATACCATCCAGGAGGCATAATTTATGTACAACAAAAACGACGAGCACATCAACGAACGACACAAGGTCGAAAATGAGGAAAAGTTAAAAAGGGAAGAAATTATTTTTCCCAATGTGAGCCGGCCTTCTCTGTAAAGGTGCCTGAGTGCAAAAAGCCATTTAGGGCTCTAATTTTTTTTAAATAAAAAAATA
>JAPMOR010001803.1:6969-27807 GCA_026543865.1 Argiope aurantia
AAAATCTGCATACCCTTGTTCATTGCTGAGACATGCAGCAACAAAATAGGAACCAAGCGACGACTGAAGTACTGTGTCTGAAACGCTGGGTAAAGTTGAGTTGGATATTATTTCATAGATGTGCAAATATTTAGAAGAAGTATTACAAGTTTGAAATTTTTAAGGAAGAGCACATCCTAGAATTAATATTCCAGCGGAGTTGGGGTGGCTCCCATCAATCACTTTCAGAATGAAAATGGCGATAATGCCAGTATCGTTCAAATCTCTTTCTCATTTATAAAACTGATTGCTAATATAAATGAAAAAAAAAGCTTTTGGCGAAATCTAATCCTTGCGTTCACAAGGTTCTGCAGATCTATCTTTATCCTCTTCATACAAGAAATTTAGGTATTAAAAACGACGAAATTTAATATATTAAATTTCAACAATATTCTACTGACAATGATTGATGGATAAAATTTCAGTGCGGAAATAAGGGCAACATCAGCAATGAAATGATGGCTACATTTGTGGATTGATATCAGAAGCCCTAAATAAATGAAAGAAAAACTTTCTAAAAAACATTGATGCTTTGAGATTTGAATACTGTTGAATACTATTAACTTCGTATGCGCTCAAACAATTTTTCGAATCAATTCTTCATTTATTACAGTATACTCCCGAGTATCCTGTTTCGCGACTATCCGGCCTAGTTTTCTTTGATCGTAATTAACTGAGGAAGGCAAGACATTGTCTTAGAAACATTGCCAAGGTATTAGAATCAAGTTAAAATGCAGAAGCAGTCATCGATTAAAGACTTTTTTGGAAAAACTAAAAACTGTAAGTTTTGAATCTTATCTTAGGGTTACCTTTTCATATCTGTGTAATCATTCATCAGAGAAAAATAAATCAGTTTGAGCCAATTTTCTTAAGAACTAGGCCTACGATTTACGTTAATATTTTATCCATGTTTCCTGCATTTAAGTCAGGCATTACAGAATTTATGTTAATATGTGAACAATTCACATCCTTTAACTTACGATTTCCCTAATAAACTCTTGAAATGACCAGCGCAGTATATAAGCATAGATAAACTACTAATGCAGAGCCTTTTATTTTAACTCGACACGTCTCCGGCAACTGCTTCTACGATTCGCCGGACCGCGGCAGCGTTCACATTCTACGTGGCTGGAGATAAATGGAGGGCGTAGAACTCAATAAGAAGTGAGAAAATACGTATTATAACAGCGAGTTTTGGAGAAAAACCTTTTCTTGTCGGTGGGTAATGAATTCATAGAACTCCAATCTATCTGACTTTCTTTTTGTTATTGTGATCTGGCCTGCCTTTCCGCCACATTAAGGCAAGATACTCGGGAGTCTAATATATATAAGATTTGAAATCAGAAGTAGTATCTTTATATAATTTCTACTAATAAATAATTCCCAGCAGGGGTGGTCTCCCCGAAACTTTCTTGCATACTCTCTAAGACGGGTACTATCCCTCCCGTACAAAAATTGGACAAGATCGTGAAAGTTGCGGCAATTTTTGGGCAATCACAATACTTTCCCTTTGCTCTTATTTTTCGATCCTTTTGAGCAGTGCAGTGAAATAAAAGCTTATATGCATTTCATTCGGCTTTCCATTAAAGAATAAAAACCAACATTTGACACAAAACTACGATTTGATTAACGAGGTCATGCATCAAATTTTATTTATCTAAGTCGTTGCGTTTTGAGTTATTGCATTTACGATTGTACAGATCGACAGACGGTCAGCTCATAAATGCATTTGTTTCAAAATTTCAACCCAAACTTTGGATGCTAAAATATGTCATTTATTTCGTTCGTTTTGTAGCAATCGTGTTTACAAGCAAGAAAAATGTGTTCACTAGGAAAAATACATTTTACCAGCAGGGATTTTTCCCAAAATGTGGCATGTATTTACAATTTTAGTGTAAAGGCCACATATCAAATTACATTCCTCTATCTAAAATTATTTTTGAATTATCTTATCACACACAGACAAATATACACAGAGAGACAGAGAGATTTAATTCCAGAAGTTGGTTTTTAGGACCCAAAAAAGATATAAAACATGGAGATTTAGCAAGATCACGTGGTCGAATTTTTCCGCAATCACAATACTTTCTCTTTGTAAACTTTATATATAAAGTTCAGGAGATTTCATCTTTCAGAAAAAAATGGCTACTTGTAATAGAAGTAAATCATTATTATTTAGAAAGAAATCAATGTAAAAATGCAAGATATTTATCAAAATATTAATTTTTTTATGCTAAATAATAATTATAAAAACGCATCTTCCTGCATTTGGCCGAACAAATACCTTAGTAAATTTTTTAAATTTTTCTTGAAATTTTCGTGAAATTGTTGAATTATAAAAGAATATAAATGATGTGATGAGCTTTTTAAAAAACGACTTTATTTTAATTGTTCAAAACATTTTGACTTTATATACTCAAAACTCGCAATTACTTTACATATGTTGTAAAGGTGAGCATTCAAAGAAATAGAGAAGCTTTTCCTTTTTATTTGACATTTTATTGGCACCATCTTACAGTTCATGTTTTAACATGCAACTTTTTGAAGGAAACAAATGAAAACAACCACATTATTATACAAAGAAATAAAATATCACATTAAACGTTTAAAATACAATATGTTTTGCATCACAAAGAATTATCACAGTTATGGAAAACTATCCTTTAACCAGCTTCATGAAAATCTAGCAAGAGACATACAAATACATGATAGAATATACCGGTTTTTACAAATGAATAGTAAAATCAGAAAACAAAATTTAAGAATATTTCTATGATCGTTGCTTATTTCATTTGAAAACATCATCATCATTACTCGTGTGTGTGTGTGTGTGTGTGTGTGTGCGCGCGCGCGCGTGCGTTGTTCATAATATGTTTTTCTTGCAAATTTTTCCTGGTACCTGATGTTCCAAAAGTATATGCGTCCTACTTCACATTATTACACGAAAAAATTAATTAAAATTTCCTAGTTATTAATAAAAATGTAAATTATTGTTCACTTATCGGAAACGATCGCGATTATTTTTTTGTCCATTGAATCGCCAATCGATAAAATCACAAAAATTGTAAAGCATTTGGATTCATATTTAATTCGTTGGTTTGAAATGGCCTTGTGTTGCAAATATTATGTAGCATGCGACTTGACCCCGACTTGAAAAGTGGAAAGAAATCTATAAGACTGAGATACGCCAAAGAATTTAACGATCCTCTTCGTTGGATGCGCCTGTTTATTAAAATTCTACCAACTAATAGAAGTTCTCAAGATATGATAAGCATTAATTTAATTAATAAAATTTGTAAAAATTTATTGCACACTATCAACTGTTGTACGTTGTTTTTAAAATTCCATGCATTACTCGAATAAAAGGCTTGAGTTGTCCGTCTCTTTATTAATTAGAATAGACCCACAACTATGCAGATGCTGTCATTAAGCGGTTGAAAAATGAATTTTTTTCTTAAATAGTTCTTAATAATTTTTTTTGATAAATTAATATGCTTTATAAATTCCAGCTTTTGTAAGTAATAATGATTAATGAGCTTATTAGTAATATGAATAGAATCTTTTTTTTAAAAGTACAATTTTTATTTTTATGTTAATGTTAATGTCTCAGTCCTATACATCTAGATTTTCAGAAAAGCAAACTATTCTGAAAATAAAAATAATAAAATAGAATTGTTATATTCGTTAGCAAAATGCTTAATATTCTTTAGGTTGAAAAATATCCTCAATTTTTACCATATAATTTGGAACATGTACTAAAATTTAAACGAAATATTAGAAAAAATAAAACATTGTTTCACATTTTCATTAGGAATGAGTGGTAATCATTTTTTGACTTAAAGAAAAAATTACATTTATTCTGTTTCAAATAATAGTTTAGGCAATAAAATAATAGAAAAAAAAAGATTTACTCAGTTGCCACCTTTTATTTGCTTTCAATGATTTGAATTATATAGAAATTTAAGCATTGTTTTCAGATCAACTGAAATATGAATAGGTTATTTCTGAACAATCAAACGAAGTTATTTCATCGGTTATTTCTGAATCATCGGTTATTTCTGAAACGATAAAAAAAAATTGTATTTCAGAACTACAGAAAAGTCTCTAAAAAGACTATCTACGTATAATCTACATAGAAAAAGATTTATTCAAAAGATTTTCTTCAAATATTCTCACTACAATATTGCCAATTATACACATTCCATGCTTCACACAAATGGTTTAACTCAAAGCAGATATTTCGACAGACAAACAGCACTACTCGGGACTTATTCTAAAATTAAAAAGTTCCAATTTTTTTATTCATAAAAAATTGTGATCCATCTTTTTGGCAACATCAGCAAAGAGAGAATGCGCCGCTTCCGGATGAGCAGGTGTGTAGAAAGTGATGATAGAAGGTTCTCTCATAAGAAGTAATACCACATTGTTTGGACTTTAAAATAAGTTGCAAATACTTCTTTTATTATGCACTTGATCTGCATGCATTCAGTATGTTTATATTTGGTCAAATAATATTCTTTAATCGGGGTTCGATTGTTAATTTCTAAACTTGTAGAGATAGAGATACTGAGGATTAGAAAAAGAGCTCTAAATAATCATATTTTATGCCGTTTGAGTCATTAAATTTAAATAAGAAAAATTACGAAATTAAGTTTTTATATCATTGTCTTGTTCAATTAGTTATATTAATAAATATTATTGACGCGCTAACATTTTACAAAAAAAAGTTTCAATCTCCTACCCCAAAAACTCACCGAATAGTGAAATTCTATATTTTAAGCTAATAAACACCCAAGAAAACGTAGTGAATTCAGTAGCAGTTATTCATCGACGTCGTCATCGAAAACGTCTAAAATAGTGATGATTGCACCGATGAATAGCGATAATTCCAGAAGTTTGGAATGTTTTTTAGTTTAAAATATTATTGAGTCCAGATTATTTTGTTAAATGCGTTTAATAAATTCGGGGAACTCGTAAGGTTTTAACTTCGGAACTTTTTCAGTAGCACATTTATTGACTCAAACGACATAAGATGCATTTCTCTACATGTTTTAAAATACCTTCTCTGTGAACATATATCTATCTGTAACGATCTAGAAATTGTCTAGTCAGAAAAAATAAAATACAATGGATACTCTTTCTATGTGAATGATTGGTAAGGTTGGTCAAAAAGTAAAGCACACGCAAAAGTAGCTATTGCAGTTTAATAGTGGTAAGCACCTAAAGCATTCTGAATAAAAGCATCGATTCTTTACCGTCTCCCTTACATCTAGTTGTTTTGTTCTTCAGATACGGCCGCGATTTGCAATGTCGAGCAGCTGGTCGAAACAACACTCTCTCGGACTCTCAAGAAAAGGAGGAGGTTACATATGCTTCCTCGAACTTGGGCCGTCTATCAAAAAAATATATATTGTTCGTCTTAGAGAAATTGCAGAGCATCTTACCTTGAAACAGACTATAATTACAAGAAACGAGCATTGAAGTGTTACAAGTCCTCACGTTATGCACATGGCACTTCAAAAGATTGGCTAATAGGGATGCTGCTGCTATAACTCCTGCACAGTGCCAACCTATCATCATCCAGTTCCTATCTATAGAGATTAAAACGACATAGAAATAATTTAGAGCTGACAAAAAGTGCATTAAATGTTCAAAGAAATAATACAATTACCAATTTCAAGTGTTTTGGGAACATTACGGATGGATGCAAAATGGAGCATTATGGATGCAAAAATGGTTCTGTTGCAGCGAAGAAAATGGATACTGACTGATATTCACAATGAATCAAAGAATCAATGCTTTTATCCAAGAACTTTTTTGCTTTTAGATTAAAAACCATGATGAAGCTGCGGTGGAATGTAATTTACTTTTTGATCGAGCGTGAGCATGCAATAACTTAACAGTATAAATAAGTTTAGTTACAAATTAAGAAGTTTCTCATCAATATTTCAAATATAGTAACGTCTTTATAATAAACAATGATTTTAATTAGCCGCTCAATATCCAACCATATTTAAAGGGAAGAAGGCGGACATCCTGGCACAGACAGCCCGCAGCAATCCAATATGCCGAGGCCTCCTGAAGTTTAACAGAAGCCTATACGAATTCTTCTTTACTTTTTTAAATTATTGCATCATATCTTCACTAAATAGTCAATATGTATTTCTCTGAATTATCTACCAGCTATTCATTTCACGAATGCATTGAAATATATAACCACAATTCATTTCTAAATTCTATAATTTAAAAAGAAAAAAAAACTTAAAAAATTCCTTGATTTTACACATTTACCATTTCGTACAAGCTGAAATTATTAATTATTGTTAATGAATAGAGACACTCATTTACATAAAAAGAAATTTGTAATAAATTTCCTTTTTCGGCTTCGATAAAATTGAAATCTGTCGTTCTTCAGTCTGCGTTCGAAAGTGGTATTACCATTTGGGGAGGGGGGCGATGAGAGTCGTGCCATTACCTTAGGTAGTAGGACCAATAGGCTACGTTGAGAATGACGAACAAAAGCGGGAAGGCAATTCTCGAGAACTTGTCTATCTTGAGGGCCTGCCTCTCAAAAGACTCCGAAAGACGACGCAGGGAAGGTGATCGGGCCATTTTGGTTCCGTTCGGCATTCGAGTCGAGCCCTGGAATCGAAAAGGAAGAAAAGTCAGACTCGATTTCGCAAAATTAACCAAGCACAGATGAGATAATTTTCTGAACAGAATCCTTTATCCTTCCTTTACTAATCGAAATGATGAACATATCAAAACGCCATATTTACTTCCTCTGAATGGCGTAACTGCTCCGCCAATTATGGGTTATAGTCTTCCTTAACATTATGGGGCAAAACTGTGAAGTTCCTAATCATCCGAACTCTTTACTCCTATGATCCTTATGTATGATCGCTAGATTTATTGATACTGAGAAAAAGCAAAAATAGGTTATCATGCGAGTGCACAAAGAGAACCCTCTTAAACTCTTGAAGGTTGAGAAGAACGAAAGGTCTTTCCTGTTTCGTTTCCAAAATGCTCAACTGCAAAAGGACACATAAAACTCTATATAGACCATTGTTTAACTTGCATTTTTAAGGCATTTTAAAATAGTTATTGTCAAAAGTATTAAATATTTATCTATGGCTTTGAGGTATTAATTATTATGAAACTGATTATCACTCTTGCATTTATAAAATTTAAAGTTGTATTGGCGTATTGTAATTTCATTTATTTCATAGATATCTTCAGTTTTCGGCAGATTCCTGCATTAGATTTTTGTAGGTGTCATCTAAACGCAATAACTCAAATATATCGCGGGAAAAGCAATGGTTTTAGTTTGATCTAAATGGTTTTATTAGAACAAAGCAGGTATATTTCATTTAGGCTGTCAACATCTTTGAGACAGTCTATAACTATATTTTTCTGGTAAGAATTCCCTTAAATACATATCTTGAATCTAAATTGTTTAGTTTAATTCTGAAGTCTGTCCTAAATTTAAAAACAATTATGATTTGGAATCACAAAACCAATATGGTAGTTTTAAAAAATTATGCTTTCTCACGGCCGCGTGAGAAAGCACAAAGGCAGAACAGAATTGGCAGAAATTAGTCGAGAAGTGCCTGGTTATTTTCTGGAAAGGGAACATTTCTCTCTTATTTCCACTGCTATAAAGATTCTTTAAATGCTTACATTTTAAAACTATTTTTAATCTTTGATTACGAATTTAAGGTTAGGTATCCAAAAAAATGTCTCGATTTAAGTATTTGTATTCATGTGATAAATTACATTAATAATAAATATTATCCATAATATTTTTTTTGATAATCTATACAGCTCCTTTCCACTTTTTCATTCACTCGGCGATAGTCAAAGAATACATCATACAAATACATCGTGAAGAGACCTTTCAAATTAAGTATAGGGTGACATTCTAAGCATTCAAATATAATATATCTTGAAATCCTACATATAGGACACTTTTCATTATATCCTCAGTTCCTCTGTACAAAATTTTAAAATCGAATGTGTATCAAAATGCTTCTTTTCTTTAAAACCTACCTCCATATGAATGAGTTGCACGTCGTTGAGCAGGTGATTGGCAAGACGCTCCCTCTCATCCGCCTGCCCCATGACGATGTTGACGATGGCGTACTCCATGAGTGACGAGAAGACAAAGAGGGTGCAGGTAGACATGAATATGTCGATTGCTTTAATGTAAGAAACGGGAGGCAGGGACTTCTGTGACTGGGCGTGCTGGGTGGCCAAAGTGAGCAGGGAAGTGACACAGAGGGTGACCCTTGCCGGGACGGCATCAGCCCGTATCCAGAACGAAATCCAGGACATGATGACGATGAGGCAGGTTGGGATGTAGGTGTGGAACAGATAATATCCCAGGCGGCGTTCCAGAGTGAACATCACCTCGATGCAGGTAAAGTTTCCTACGCCAACAAGCAATGCAAGCATATTCATCTCGTTCTTTGCAAAGTATAATATCAAAAACATATTTCAAAACAATCGTACAAAAATTAGGAAAAACAAATTATCATATATTTAAAAGAATAATAAATATTAGCAAATTTTAATCTATTCAAAAAGTTATTCAAGATGTGTAGAACTTGTAATCACTAAATTGTAGCTTGATTACCTAGGTTTGATGTGTCTTCTCAAGAATATTCCGTATAAGCATTAAATATTGTCAGGAATAGAAAGTAAACTCAAACTGAATATGTCGTGCTATGTTAGACTTTAACGATTTTCCAGGGTAATCAAAAGTTTTCTCTAGTAGCATAAAATGGCCTGCAACATTTTTACGATATCTTTAAAGTATTAGTCGGTATTCAAAATATCGGATAACACCATGGATATATCGGACAATATCTTGTGCTAAAAGAAGTGGAAAGAAAAGGTATTTTTGTCGTATTTTAAATAAAGAAATATTCTTAAGGATCAATTGAGTCCTTGGATCCAGTGTCCTGCTAACAATCTATCATTGTAATAACACATTAACGTAAATTGGAGGAAGGCATCTTGAAAACTGGTGGTCTTTTCCAATAATGCTGCATGTAAACTTCGAATCAAATACTTTCTCTTTTTCAATTTCCATCAGATTTGATTAAGGAAGCATTGATTTATTACAGACGAATATGTATTACAATGATTTAAAACTTAATTTCATGTCATTTAAAAATTTTATTTGAAAATAATTATGGATATTGAAAATAAGTTTTCGCCTTGTGTTTGTTAAATTTTTCCTGTTATAGTTTCCTTAAGAAAATTAAACGATAAAAATATTATGATAAAAGTAGCATATCTCACATACTTAATGGAAGGATTTGTTACAATATAAAGCAATCATGATCACCATTTGCTTAAAATTTCATCTCTCTTAAATGTCTGAGGTTTTTCTTTGGACTCATAGCAATTTCTCGTCATAGAACTCTGAGGACGATGGATTTGACAATAAACTTTTCCTGAAATTTGCAGTGCATTATCCAGATACATCTCAAATATTATTAAAGTTGTCATATTACTGATAAAACAAGAAATTTTCTCAATTACATGCCATGTTTTACGCTTATGTTGTAATTAGTAAAACTGCTTAATTCATTTATATAAATTCCCAATGGAAACACGAGCGATTATTGGAATCATATTAAATTAAACTTTAAGAAAATGCATATCTTAATACGAAAAATAAATATAGATTTATTTTCTTATAACAGAACTTAAAAAACAAACAATTGAAAGCATTGTCGAAATTCAAAATATTCGTTTAATTTTTGACAACCAGCTGACTCTCCCTGAATATTAATCGATCTTAAATTCAACCAATTTCTTATGCATACTTGAAGTTTACGATTCTCTCAACAGAGTAGTTTTTAGCATCAAATTGTGAGAAACACTAAAGCTGTATTATTGAAATAGCTTTCGCCTTTTCTGTTTGCTGTGCACATGAAGTTTTTTAGTGAGATAAAGTCCTTTCATATAATAGCGTTATTAAAAGCCTAACTGTCTGGGGGGTCTGTTTTTTAATTATATATTGTCTTTGGGACCTATCGCGAGAAAACGTTAAAATGTAACTTAATTTTTAATGAAAACTTTAAAAAAATCGTTGCTAAAGTTTTAAAATTCTCTTTTTTTAAGAGTATATTTGTGCCATATTTAATAATTTTGGATTCAGTGGTCAACCTGTAGAGCACGAACATTTTTCTTTATTATTATTGTAGATTTATATAAATATATTTGCAATTGGTTAACTGCCTTTTTTGCTTTCACACAATTTAATGAATAAATGGCATTATGCAAAGTGATGAAAAATGCCGTTAATGTATAAAAATTGAATAATTTAATATAAAATTGAATAAAGCATATGTCAACAAATTTTCATTAAGGGCGAAAACATCAACAACCTTCCTTCACCTGCCGCGATGTATCTAAAGCGGCTCTTAGCATCCCTTCATTGAACTCTAATTGCCGTTAATGTGTTGAATTGGATAAACAAATTACGGGTAGCACTTTGATGTTGACGGAATCCTTTTAGAGGACAGGGAGCCCTTTTTAAGTGGTGGAATTCATGAGTAAATACATGGCATTCAAGGATTATGGGAGGTTCCTCCTCTTCCGCCATCGATCTGCTACCTGTTTTCAAATGATCCGTTTCAAAGTAGATGTAAATAAGCAGCATTTGTTTCTATCGCATTTGCAGTTCAAATTTTCTCCCGTTTTGAATATTTATCAATAAAAATTGAACATTAGGAAAATTATTATGTACTTGTCGCCTTAGGCGACTAACTCGTTCACTGGGAATATTAGTTATGTTTAGTTTCATTTACAACTTTTAGATATAAATTCACAATGTCGTCAAACTGGCAGATATTAAAGCCGCGTCTTTCTAAATGATCTACACATGCTCTATTCATTCAGTATTCGAACCTTTCTAATGGAGACCAGTACTAAGACATCAGAGTTCTATTAAAAACGTAAACGTTCATTTCATCCATCTTCATTCCGCGGTATTCAAATTTCTCTTTTTCATTTGTCTTGTGAAATACGCAGATATTAAAAAGAATCCTTCTTCTTTAGCTTTCAATCATGGAAGAAAAATCACGTCATTCAATACCTGATGAAACAATAAATTCATTTTTGTACGTAAAATCATAATTTTTCACAAGTATATTCATTGACTCAAAGAACATAATTTCTCATACCATTTAGGGCATATTTTGCATTAAAAAGAAATATGTCCTTAAGTCTAACGTCTCGAGTAGATGAAATTCTCTATTAGCTCAAGATCATTGTGAATATTTTTTATAGTATTGAGTATGTTAAGTATTGATTAGCTAAAAAAATATATGATAAATAGAATTCTTTTAAAATCTTTCTTCTCAATTCAATTCGCCTTCATTCTCAAGCAATGGAAGGAAGCAAACTTTCCTTGAATGCTACTTTTTGCGGGGAGAGGGGCATTGTTCATTCACTCTAGTACCTGATTTTGTGGTCTAATAAATAATGAAAAATAATGGAAAAATACTTTTTTAAAATTTTAAAAATCTTAGCTTTTTATATTCATTTAATTGCTAAAAGAATCAATGAATATAGCAGTAGGATATGTAATGGTGTCATTAAAAAAAATTCAAGAAAATATTTAAAATCATTTATTTTTTCCATGAAAGATAAAATAATTCCTTCATTGTTTGAAGCACGCATGCACACTTTCGCACTCTTAAATGAAAATTTAATGCACAAGTACCCAAGAACATGCATTATTAATCTTCAATTCTAAGGGAATTTACTAAAATTAATCAAGGAAATATGAACAGAATTTTCGTTCCACTTAATTTTGACGAATCGAAATCACGATGAACTTGTTTACATGTCTGAATTTTTTTCGTTTCATTGAATGCATCAATAGTAGTAAGGTTTCGCCTTCAGAGCATAAGGGTTGCAAGTGCACGACCCGATCCCACCGAAGAGCCGTCGTGTAAGCGGGTCTGATGCACGTTAAATCCGTCGGGGCCAAACGTCCTCCCGCTGGTGAGATGTGGAAGCTTGGTGAGGGGTGTGCCAGCTGATGTGTCGTCCTCATCATCTGACAGCGTCTCAAACTTACGAGGTCCGTCCCAAAATAGCCCTATTGTGGCTTTAAAACGGTGTGTTAATATAATCAAACAGGATACTACCATACTACAGGATACTACATAAATAAAAACTACGTTACTGAAGATTGAATTGGTTTCTCCTTTCCACCCTTTGCTAGATTTGGTTTTATATGTGTGACTATTATACTATTACTATGAAGGATTTTCAAAAAAATTGTAGAAAATGTTCTTGTATATTACTTGTTCCTTTTTCCAAATATTCCTTGTTAAAAATGTCTGTTGATTCTCATAATCAAACTTTTTTTCCAAAGTTCTTCTTAAATACTTTAATTTTTCATTCGGATAATCTTCTTGGATCGTTCTCTCGATTACAATAAACATATATTTGTTTTTAACTATTTAATTACATTTTCACAAGAGCCTTTAATTTTAAATGCGGAAACGTTGACTTCTGTTAATTAGAAGAAAAAAAATTAGAGTATAATAAAGCAGCTAAATATCGAGTTATCTCCAATATTTTATTGTATATTTAATTATTGCTCTTTTTTTATTCAATCTCTCTTTTTATTTTATTATTATTATTATGCTTTCTTCTGTTATATAAAGGGATTTCCGTACCTGTTGAATACTCCTGCATGCAGTCTCCGAGTTTGGTGTCCACCAGGATGTGTTGTGGAAGCTCGATGGTCGGTTCCACCACCAATGGAACTTTGGACTCCCAGTCGAAGATGAGGTCGTCGGTGGTGTAGGACACTGCGAGGGAGAAAGGGCAAAATGGTCAGATATCGCAAAATACGGGGGAAAGAAATGAACAGACTCATTTATTTTAATTTCAAATCTAGTTAAAACTAATTAAATAATCTTAAGGTCAATGAATTAGCTTAGTTGATTTTAAATAATTATTTAAAATGAACTAAGGTAATCGCTGCAGATTTGTTATTTCCTTTATAAATAGGATGGCGAGAAGTTCATAAGAGGCTTTTATAATTAGAGAATAGGAATTAAGGACTTTAAGTCAGAATAAAGATATTTTTATAGTTTATAATGACATATTTTGAACGGATTCATTGATTTGATGAGGTTTACTGGCGCAAAAACCATTTTTGATTACATAGCGGAAATCATAAGATGTATGCGAACATATGGTCCACAATGAAGCATGATCGTATTTTAAAAGATTAACTAAAAATACCTACTGTTCTATGTTATAAATAGTTAATTTGTTAATCTGTTTAAAAACTGTTGTATAGGATTTAAAACACAAAAAAAGAGCAATATTTATATAAGATAGGAAAAGAATACTAATAATTTTTTAAAAAGAAAAAAAAGGAGGATGAGGAACTTTATGAAGGATGTCTTTTAAAGTAATGCGAGAAGAAAGAAAACATTGAATTTATTGAGAATTAAAATGTCAGCATTCTATAAAAATGTGCCAAACTAATATTAGGAACATTGTACATCGAGGGGCGGTTTCCTCCAATAACAAAAATTGGTAGAATATGACCCATTTTTAAACGGGTACAAATTTATTTAATTATTATTTTTTAACGGAAAACTTCGTTTCAACCTTCTTGTACAACTAATCGACAGCCATTTTTTTTGTATTATCAAATGAATTGCAAGACTCTTTCTAATTACATTGAGATTCTTGTAATGTCATTTGTTGCAATTGAAATACGAAAAGTTTTCGTAAAAGACTATTATTCATCTGCACGCTATTCTTATCAGCTCGATCATCATAACAGAAATTTTAATTCTTCATACTCTGCACATAGTTTACACCCATCACATTATGACATTGGTCAATTTAATAGAGGGTAACAATGCTCGAAAGAGAATTATAGAAATGGTATTTCCATGCTCAGTTTTTTAACTTTTAAAATGCGTTGAAAAACATTTTTTTTTTTATAATTTCATTGGCTATACAAGGGTTTTAAGATTACCAACACAACGAGTGAATATTCCGTTCTCGAGTCCTTTTAAATAAACGAGAATTTTCATTTATGGTCTTTTTATGTTATACTATCATTGAGGTTTAAAATGACTCGATATTATAAGTGAACGCATTTAAAACATAAATAGATAACATTGGTCTCAACTTACAGCTCTCCATTTTCAAGGAACATGTCTGTGTGTCGTGGGGGTAAGCTTCGAATTTCATGGCACAGGAGAGCTCTAAGGTCAACCTGTAAAAAATATACTCGTTTGAAAAACAATAAGACAAATTATATATCAATAGATTTTTTTTGCAATAGAATGTATTTTATGTTGAATAAGAGAACTTTTACTAAATAATCCTTTGAAGTATTGTATAAATTGAAAAATTATTCTATAATACTCCTAAGATTTAGATGCTGAAAGATTGTATTTTCATATATTTCATCATATTCCACATATATTTTTTTAAAAACATGTTTTTTATCAAAAGCAATTGTTTTAACTGAAATTTAATGACTTCAGTTCCAACTAAAGTTCACATTTTCGGGAAGTTGACAGAAAACTAGAAAAATGCATTGTGAAATTATGAAGAAAGGTCTATGTGTTATAAAATAGTATGGCTACATAACTATCTAAATTTAAAGCTGAAAAAAAATCATTAAGACCTTGTTATAAAATATTTCATTGAAATTTTAGTGACCATTAATCCCGAAGATTCAACTAGTCGCCAAAGGCAACTAGCATATAATAAAAGCAATTTCTGTGCCATGTGCGTTAGTGTTAATCAAGACGTGATTAAATTTTTAAGGAATAATATGCTGTAACTTATGAAACATTTCACCCGAGTTTCATTTAACTTAATGTATAGATGATGGCTCAGAATTTCAACTTCTATAGTTTTCAGAATCAAAATTCATACGGCAAAAAAAGAGAAGGGCTTATAATACCAATCAATATTTCAAATATTTTTGCAAACTTTATTTTTGTATGTAAATTAAAGCAAAGAAGATACTCACTTGACCATGTACAGAATGGTCTTGTCGCTGTAGAGCCAAATGTAGTGGTTTGGAATGGTCATCTCCTGGAAGGTGACCCGCTTCGCGTTCTTGAAGAAAGAGTCCGGTCGCCACATCTTCTTGAGCCAGCTGATGGGCAGGAGGCGATACTTGGACGTCATGTTCTCCGGCAACTGCAAGCGGTCGTCCTTCCAGCTCTGCGACATGAAGATATCGGTGACGTACGTCTGGAGGAAATGTTCCGAGATTTCACTGGTTGTTCGATATAAGGAAATACTAGATTTTGATTCTTAGCATGCCTTTCCAAGATGTTGCAAAATGTACACTTACAATTGTGCAGGTAAGGATAAATTTATATTTTCTAAGTGACTGGAAAAACGGTAACTTTCTTTTTTCACTTCTGTTTTTTGCGATTTACTATAAATATGTTACTTAAAATGTATATAATACACTTGGAAGTTGAAAATTTCTATTTTCATTATGAATAGAGAAAAAAGAACTATATTACGAGCACTAAGTTTATAATCAATGTATGCATTTGGTTGTTATATTAGACAGCAAACAAATTAGAATTTTTGTTAACATGCTTAAAAGATAAAAAAGGGAAATTAATTAGATACAGCAAAATATATGAATTCTCAAAACTGTTTTTAAATTTAGAAGAGCGTGAATAAATTAATGTTATATTAATAATAAAATTGCAAAGAAATCGGAAAAAACCATAGACAACACAACGATGAAAATTTCTAGATGTTATTAAGGTTTTAATTCTCTTATTAAATACGAAGCCTTAAAATATTTCCTAATTGATGGAATTAAAAACTTACCATTGATCCTTCGTCTATTGAATCTATACTGAGCACCGTCACATGAAATCGAACAATGGTCGGTGTTTTTTCTATAAGAAGGAATACACTTTTTTAATCGTCATTTTCATCAAATACTTTGAGAAACCATATGACAGCAAAACAAATTTATTACCTTCAGTTCATAAAAAAAATCAATCATTTACTAGGGTTGATTTTTTATATTTATCAAAAAAAATCTACTATCAAAAACAAATCAGAATTGGAACATACTGTCTTAATTGCAGTAAATGATTCGTTTTTATAGATTTTTTTAATGCACATAAATGAAATTAACTATTCTAAAAAAATCGATATTAATCATTAATGGCAAAGAATATATCTTAAAATCACATGAAACGAACTTCATGGTAATGCGCTTTTAATTCAGGTTCAATATTATAACATGAATAATTGTATTGTTTGCATAATTTGTTACCTATGATTTTTAACAACTCTATTTTCCTCAACAGCCATAAACAATCTGATAATCCACTCATTGAGTAGTGTTCACAAAAACATACAAGTTAAAATTTATCTCATAAGCAAAGAAAAATTATTCTACTACATTTCTTTTATTCCGATGTTACCTTCAGGGGTTATTGCATCTCCAAATGAGGGATCCTGTCAATTGCCATGAAGAATATTGTCGAAATGAATTCAGATGTTTCATAATATTTTTGTATAAAATTCATCCATGCATACATACATCATTTTAGAAATTTTCCTGAGTGCAGTTAAAATAACTTTTTTCAAATTTATAGAGAATTCATTTACAAATAAATTATGCTCTATAATTTTGCCGTAGAATAAGTTCCATTACTCTATAATTATTCTATAATTATAATTATAATTATAATTACTCTATAATTTGCCATTTTATTTTACAGATTATTAAAAATCATTAATAAACAATAAACAAATACCTTGGTTTTGGTCGGAGGTTTAAATGGTAACAATTATAGAGTTTATGCTTCTCTTTGCCGTAGGATAAGTTCCATTGGAAGATTTGACATTTTTTATTCATTAATGTCTTTTCACTTAACTCTTCAAATACTGATTTGCAATCTTAATGATGCATGACATTAACAACTGTTGAGGGATGGCTCTCAAGAAAAAAGTAGAGGAAAGAATGTAAATAGTTTTAACAAATTGTCGAACTTTTCTATAAATTATTTAACAATAAAGTCTGGAACTTATGACCCAAAAATTTCACTTGTATATTTTAAGGATTAGATAATATTTCACAAACTTGGTGCATCTAGGCTATCCATTTCAAGAATATTTAGAATTCTACAATGGATAAACTGTCACAATTAAGATTTAAATGATACTTGTGTTCTAAACACGACTTAAAGTAAGTAGTGAAATTCGAACTCTCATGAAATAAAAAATCCGTGCCAATCAAGATCGAAATCTTTCCAACATTCATTGCCGACTGAAGAATGTTGTATAAAAAGACGTCTGAACCTAAGTGAACCCATATAAAGCAACCATAAGTGGCATCCTTGTTTAACCCTTAACTGGGGACGTGCGGTCTGTGAGACGGCTAGCGATGGATTTTCGGTCACTCCTATTTTATTTTTAACTCAATTGAATAGATTGACCCTGTAGCTTCCTGTTTTGTGACCTTCAATACACATGCACTTTTCCAACCGAATTCAGCGGATACTTTTTTAAATAATTCAGTTATTTCTTCGAGCGCGGTCTCTAAGACCACACTCCCAGTGAGTGTCCCAGTGATAAACAAGGCTTAGCAGATGGCGCTAAACTTTGGGTCCCGAAATATCATCCAATTTATGGATCCTATTATGAAGCAGTGCCCCCGACACTTTTAAATGAAGCAGAAAGTGATTTTAGTGATAAGGATAACTGTACCGAAAAGTTTTTCGATGAAAGTTCGCATTCAACTGATTCCGATATGCATGTTCAAACATAATTCATTTTTCTAGTGATAATGCATTTTGAAAAATTTATAAAATATATTAATATACCAAGAGATATATGTACAGAATTTATAGGTTGATTTTTATATTAGTTCTTAACCTGTATGTTTTACATGCCCTAGAAAACCGCGCTATGAAAGTCACACAAGCCGATAAAAAAAAAAGGGCCAATTTTGCCCATTGCCAATTTTTTTATTTTTTATATAACTGTAGAATTTTACATTATATTGTCTTCTACATACCTTGATATACTGTAAAAATAAATATGATTTAAAAAGTAAAAAGTAATATGTTTTTTGAAGAACGTTATTTATTGTAACATGTAATTTGAAAAGAAAATGTATGTTCCAACGCATTTACTTTTTTCAATAATAATATATTTTGAAAAATTTCAAAAACATATCTATATATCAAGAAAAATATCTGCAAAATATATTTGCAGTTTTCCATACTAATACATTCATTAGAAAATTTAATTTGAGTGTAAATGAAATGCGGTCTCGTAGACCACACCTCCCCAGTTAAGTCCTAAAATTTCACCTTCCCAGTTAAGGGGTAAGCCTCCACATCATTGAAAAACCCGGTCACTGCTACAATAACAACAGTATTCTCGATAGTTACACTATAGCCATCACCGTTGCATGCACTAACTCTTCCAAAGCAGAAAACTCAGCCACTGGGATGAGACCAACACAACCACATTGCCATTGCTGCACTTTCCAGGAAAGCCAGAATAAGTTTTATTATCTAGAGATTTCTTAACCTTATATTTCAGGCATTTCCTCCCCGTTCTCAAGGATTCCGCCTATGATGTAGGAAAACAACGACCAAACACATCTTAATTGAGTGATTTACCAGATCATTATTCGCATCTTATAAAACTTTCATTGAATTTTTGTTGCTGTTGTTGTTGTGCTCTCAGTACGAGTATTTTTCGTGAAGTTCACTAGCATTTTTACTTTCTCGTATACGAATATAGAAAAACTGTAATTGTCAAAAAACTGGAAATCAAGATTTTGATGAGTCTCATACCTCTCTGAGTTTGAATTTTGGGGCAATGTCTGTCCATCTGTCTACCTGTGACAAAGATAATTCAAAAATGATTTCAGCTAGACGAATGAAATTTGATATATAATATTTATACCAAATTTGTTGATTTCTAACACATTTTCAGAAACATTTCTTCAGAGGAAGTCTCTCTATCCGCCTTTTCTGGTATAAATTAATTCAATAACTACAATAGGAGGAAAGATGCATTTTGCGAGACCATTTGCAAAACCGAGTCTGCAAATATCTATTTTGAAGACTCGGTCTGTACTTTCAGAAGCATATAAAGGCAACAACTCGAAAACACAATGATTTCGTTATAATAAATTTGGTGTGTGATTTTGTGGCTACAATCGTAGCTCTGCGTCAAAGTTTGATTTTATTCAGTTTGAAAAAAATACGTCTAAAATAAAAGCTCAATTTTCGGATACTATTAACCACATTCCAGGGATTAATCTCCAAAATCCACGCCAATAATAACATCGTACATTCAGAAAAATGCTAAATTCGCCACAAAGATTAATATTTGTAACTGTTAACCAATTACATGCAAAGAGTTTTGCGTCTTGTCCAAGGTCCACAATTTTGCGGAGGGTGGAGTTAACACTTTCATTAAACGGTTCTTTTAAAAGAACATTTGGGATTTCTTCGCTGATACTCCTCTTTTTAATTTGGAGTAAATATAGTGTTTATTGACTGTATATAAAACTAATCGAAGTTGAAAATAATATATATATATATATATATATATTTCTGATCGGAGAATTTTGAAGTAATTACACAAGTGTTTTCCAAAATTAATGGGGAAATATTTGAAAACTAAGCACCTGTATTTTGTTAGATATTTCTTTCATATCAAACCACAGTGGTTCATGATTCCTTCTAACAGCAAATAAAAAAATTTTTAATCGTTACTTTTTTTTAATTTACATTTTTTTTTCAATTTTACAGTTAAATAAAAAATAAAATGTTTAAGTTAACAAATATAATAAATATTTCAAGAAAACTGCGATGTTAATTAAATAATTTATTTTATTTTATTTTAGTCTCCTCGATTGCATGTTTTAAATCCTAGTTCTGTTTTTTTTTAAGATTTAGAAAAATTTGCTGAAATCGTTATCACAAATTAATTCATTAAAATGTTATTCTCTTTTAAATGCAATTAAATGCATTTCTAAGCAAATTTTCGCTCGTGTTTCTCAGAGTTATTCGGAGAAATGAGCAAGTGAGCGTTGCTTGTGTTCCATGAAACTACAAAGTATGTCCGCGCTGCATTTTAAACATGCCGTCCGAATCGTAGGGAAGCGCTCTGTAAAGCGGCGTTTAATCCTTTGCCTCTTCTCTCCGCAGCTAATTTATGTAAATTTAAGTAAATCCTAACGGAGTTAAGGAATTCAAGTTCTCTCCGCCAACTCTCATTAATTCGGTTACCCAGCAAGTTCAGCCAATCAATATTTCGGCAATTAGTTTACCAATGAAGGAGATAGCAACAGTGCGCCTCTTACGTGCAGCATATTTTGTGAATTTACCTTGCCGAGGGAAGCAATTTTGACTGAAATATATAAAGGCAGGTCAAAATGTAATGCTCTATCCCATGGGTGTCTAAACTATGACCGTTCGTGGGCCGCATGGCAAAAAAAAAAAAATTGCCGGGCCGCACATACAATATTTTTTCAAAAAATTGAAATAAAAATTAACTCTATGTAGTTTTATTAAAATAAATTAACTTCTTTTTATTATAATTTTTTTTATTTTTAATTTGATATGTATAGGTACATATTTATTTTAAATTTGTAAAAGTTTCGTTTCATTTAGTTTGGATTTCATAAAGATGGAAAAAATAATCAAATTAATGAGATGGATGAATTTGTTTTTGTCGAACAAGCGAATCGAGATCGGGTTCAATAGACGAGGTTGC
>JAPMOR010001803.1:27817-41282 GCA_026543865.1 Argiope aurantia
ATTTCTAGAGAAAATGGAATAGAAAATATGTTGAAATACTCTTCATTTTTTCGAAAATCTTGAAATCTACTTTCAAACTCTTGAATTAAATCAAAAATGAATGCAGCATATTTTGTGCAACTCACAGGTTTATGTGCAGCCAAAATACTGAAATGCGTCAAATCTTTCACTTTTATTTGATTGTGCCAAAATTTCAACTTTCTTTCAAATGCTGTTATTGTTTGGAACATATTATTAATAAATTGATACTTTCCTTGAAGTCTCAAATATAAATCATTCAAATGCTCTGTTAAGTCTACTAAAAAGCTAAATCTGAAATCCAATCTTCGTCTTCAAATTCAGTCACAGGTTTCCCTTTTGATTCCATAAATATTTTTATTTCAGTTCTTAAATCGTAAAATCTTTTGAGCATTTTCCCCTTACTGAGCCATCTTACTTCTGTATAATAAATAACATCTGCAAATTTAGTGCCCATTACCTTGAGAAACTCTTGAAATTGTCTATGATTAGTTCCTTTTGCTCTTATAAAGTTAATGGTTTTTATAACAATGCTTAACACACAACACACTTTCCATTTTTAAAATGTTTCCACACAAATTGCCCTGATGTACAATACAATGATATGCCATCAAGATCGTATTGCCGGCAGCGACGGCTTCATTATTAACCATTTTAACGAGTCCCTCATTTTACCAACCATGGCAGGTGCTCCATCGGTTATGATAGCTGATAAATTTTTCATAGATAAGGAAAACCTTTCCATCGACGTTTTTAATGCATGGAATAAATCTACAGACTTGGTTGTGTCTTTTAACGATACTAAAGCAGCCATTTCTTGCGTGATATTATAATGTTCATCGATTCCTCTTATAAAAATTGCCAATTGTGCCGTATTAGAAGCGTCAGTGCTTTCGTCCATGGCTAACGAATAAAAATTTAAAATTAGTACAATTGCTTTTTAAAGACTTTTCAACTGCATTCCCCAACTCCTCAATTCTTGTGGCTATAGTTTAGTGTAATAAACTGATTTTAGAAAAATCCAACTTTTTTTCAGGGCAAATTATGTTTGCTACGCTTTCCATGCATTCTTTTATAAATTCGCCATCAATAAAAGGTTTTGATTTTTTCGCTATTAAATTTGCTACGACATAACTTGCTTTTTACAATGTAATTATCTTGAGTAGCTGTCTTTTTAAAAAACATTTGTTCAGACGATAGCCCTTTTTTTAGTTCTGTGATTTTATCTTTACGGCAAACGCCGAAATATACATCGTATTTTGTGGCATGCTTTTGACTATAATGTCGTTTCAAATTGTAGTCTTTAAAAACTGGCACAACGTCCCTACATATTAAGCAAAGTGCTTTATAATTCTCCTCAATAAAAAAGTATTTATCTGTCCAGTTTTTATTAAAAACTCTTTTTTTATCTTCAATTTTTCTTTTTTTTAGGTTCTGATTGCTTTTTTAATGACATGGAGGCCATCTAAAAAAAATTATATATTTTAATTTTATAAGCAAATATTCATAATGAATATGATTTATTCATATCTTTTTAAAGAATTTGATGCAAAAATTAGGAAATGAAAATACAATGCAATATATTGCATACAAATATTGTAATTCTTCAAAGAATATTAAATTTTTATGAGATTGTTTTTCACGATATTTTAACAAAATAGTAAAAATAAATATATAAATTTTGAAATTTCAAATGAATATGTAAATTTTATAAATCAAAACTGAATACTGAAACTGGGACACGAGGCACCTGCCGGTACAGTAATGGAAGTAAGGCAGATGGTGGATGGAAAAGTAGAACAAGGTGCCGGAACAGTCAGATTTGTGCGGTGAGATGGATAATACTCTCGTAGAGGAAATAAAATCTCTCTACTCCACTACTAGCTAATTTGATGGCTGGTAACGCTGCCTTGAAAACTGATCGTGGAAGTAGATGACAACGGTTAAACGGAGTACCCGCCCGTGATGGGCTACCACCGAGCCTTGCAAATCGGAAAGCCTTGCGAGAAATGGTTGTGGTTCTGGCGATAGTAGATAGAGAACTGACAGAGTCCTCTAGAGAAAAAGTCCGCATGGCAGGTGAGGGAGAGTGGGTGTAATGTCTCGACCAATGGGAAAGCAGACCTTCATGGGAGTAGGAGAGGGTGATGCAGGAAGGTTTCCTGAGTTCGGTGGAAGATAAACTATTGTTCGTGAGTGGCCAATCAGGAAGCTGGGTTATTGTAGTGAAGAGATCAAAACTTTTGGTGGGACTTAGCCGATCAGAGCATTTAGGATAATCATCTTTTTCTCCTCCTTGTTGTTTGTTTTCTTAGATTGCTTGACTGCCTCAATTAATCTGGGGAATTATTTGAGCACTTCTCTAAGTTCTTTCAGGATTTCCAGGATTTCTAGTGTCGAGGGTAGTTCTTCATTTACTGTTAGAGTAGGCTCCTCGTGCTGTTTTCTAGATGTGGAGATGGGTTGGGTTTTTACTTGGGTTTTTTCTCATTATTTCAGCATAGGTGGGTCTTCCTTTTATTGACGTTAGCTTGGGGAATTTGGAACATCCTTTCCAGGCAGCTGTATGTCCGGTTTCGTTACAATTAACGCAGACTGGGTCCTGGATTTTTTCTCTTATGCTGCAGCTCCTGGCAGCATGAGGGCCTCCGCATTTGATACATTTGGGTGTTAGTCTGCAGTTCCTTGCTGCATGAAAGAACCCTGCACAGTTATAGCAGATGGTTGCAGATGTTTTTCTTCTGTTACTTTCTATTTTAATCTTCAGATGGAGGAGGGATTTTTCATTGTAAATGTTTTGAGCATTCTTAGTCTTCTTGAGTTCTAGTAGGAAGATTGGGTAAAGTGTCTTCATTCTGTAATTTCTGAGCTGGGATATTCTGCTAATTTTGTAGCATCTTTCTTCAAGTTCTTTTACTATTTCATCTTTATCAGCATCTATGGGGAGTCCTTTGAGTATGATTTTAATTGGCCTTTCATCAAAGCTTTCAGAGAGAGTGAATTCTTCCTTCTTTTCTGTCAGCATTTCGATAATTTTGGATCTTTCTTCTTAGTTTACTGGTTGTATTGCAAGCATGTTCCTTATCAGTCTGTTTTCCGTTTGCGGGAATTTTCTATGGATCTCCTGGAGCGTGATATTGTAATTACTGGTGAGTTTAAGATTTATTGTTGCGGGTCTAGAGTTTGCTGTTTCCTGGGTATCTTGGATTTGGCTTAGAGCTTCGGACCTGTTTGTTGTGTCCATGCTTTCTGATTTTTCGTCAATTTTCCTAATTTTAGCAGCCTTTTTTTGGGTTGACTGGTTGAAAGTTGTCATTGTTTGGGTCTTTCATCTTTGGGTTAACCTGCTGATCTGTTTCCACGTCCATTAAAACATCTTCGTTTCCGTTCCTTTGGTCGGTAGTTTCTGGCTGGAGGGGGGGGGGGTTTCAGCATCATGTTTTTTGCAGTTTATGATAGGGCAAGGGCCAAGTTCGCTTAATTCTCCTTCAATATCACATATTTTAGCTTTTATTTCCTGGAGTTTAGCATTATCACCCAAGTATTGAGTTCTGTGCTCTAGGTTGTTATCTTTCATCTGTTTTAGGGTGTCATTAAATGTTAAAGCTATTGATTTTTGTTGTTGGTTACATATTGATTGATTTCTGTTCTGTTGAGATCTAATATGTGCGCACAGGTTTACATTCCCATCATGTTGTTTGCAGTTTCTCCTAATGCAGGGTTTAGCTCTTTTCAATTTTTCCTCATTTGACTTTAAAGATTTTTGGCATCTCTGTATAATTTCTTGTTTTTCCTTAGAGGTTGTAGGAACGCTTGTTGGACAACCTAATTCTAGATAATCTATATCACTTCTCAAATATTTGTACGTCGTAAACTGATCATGGACCGGTCAGGGATCCCTTTTATAGACTCGGAGATCATGAAGAATTTTCTGGAACACCCCCAGCTGTAGCAGACGCGCGATTGGGGCAAGTCGGTGCCTGACGTAGGAACTGGCACGTGCCCCATGCGCCAAGATCACGCGTAGAACGGGATTCAGCGAGAAGGCCAACGGGTCGGATCGATTTGGCGAAATTTTGCGAACGTTTGAGGGCCCCTTTTTCTGTGAGGGCTCCCTTTGGCCAAAAATCAAAATACAATTAAATATACTGCATACAAATTCGATTGATAACCACTATTCGGGCGGTTTTCTGAGGTGATGTTCTCTTTTCTTGGCAACAATACATATTTTTGAAACTCATTTCCACAGACACCTTTAATACTATTTGTATGAAGGACTTGTTGGGCGCGAATCCTCATAATCAAATTTTTAATTTTTTAAAACACATCGGTTTTTATTGTCATATCTGATTTCTGTTTTTAACTTCTTACCTATCATATACACTATATGATTTATCTTTGTTTCTGTCTACCCTTTCTTCATTTACATTGTTATACACGTACTGTGTTAAATATGAAATAGTTAAAATAAAATAAAAGAAATAAATAAAAGAAAATAAAATGTTTACACCTTGTGCTTGGCACAATTTGTCCCTTGAGGACCCAGTGCCATAAAGCCAAACAAACCAAACCACAGACACCTTCAAAATTATATTCTACATGATACTGCATGTGACTAAAAGCACTGGTGTATATGCTAGAAGCACAGTTTCTTAGTTCTTATCTATTCTTTCTGATAACTTATTGCTGACTTCTCTCAATGCGGGGAGGTAGAAAGTAACATCAATTCAAGATGACATTCTGACCCACCTTTTTCTTTCATGTTCTCAAAAGGTATTTCCGGAAGGGAGGAGGGGGGAATAAGGGCCATTAACAGTCCATTTTCTAGTTTCGACCTCTGAAAACTTCAGGCCTTAAGAGTAATAGAACTGGTCACACAAGCTGTCTTTAACCCTTCCAATACCAAAGAGCCCAAACACCCGTACATGCAAAATACCAAAAGCGCCCGGGAATGCCATGTATATTTGCATGTTTGTTACCCACTGCTTGCCATTGTACGCTGACAGTGGAAGGCGTGCCGAAAACCCATTGCTTTTTTTATCTCCTTCCGGATCAATAGGGAGAATTTAATAGTGATAAGAGTGGACCAGGGAAGAACAATGCAGTGCAACACTGCATTGTACGAACCCTGGGAAAATTTATTGCTTCTACTCTTACACCGGGGGGGAGGAAATCTTCGGAAACGAAAAACTACTTTCCGTGCGTTTTGGTATTTTGAGTACCCCTAAGAATTCAAGCTTCGGTATTCAAAGGGTTAAAGAGTTAAATTTTTATTTCAAAATAAATGTCAGCAAATCGATTATATATGAAAAATATTGCAACATTTATTTTTTTAATAAAAATGTGTAAATTTAAATATTTTCATAATTTGCGTTTGGACCGCATGCAGCCCGTGGGCCGCACTTTAGACAAGCATGCTCTATCCACTGTAGATCGAAGGACGAATGATAAGAAGGGACATTTTGCTGGTAAAAGCATTCATCGTTTGGAAATGTCATTCAATGTACGATTCGTTCGCTTAAACGCCCCCTAATTATTTTCCTTCCTAAACCATGAACCCTCATTCATAAAAACTCTTGAAATCGGCCATTGCACCATATATGTACACTCGTAGTAAGAATCTTGACAGATGAAAACTATTCTCCACCTATAAAAACCTTCGTTTTTCGAATAAATCTGATGATATTAGGTCATATTGTAAGAAAGTTGTGAATTCATTGGTCAGTTATCTGAATTGTTGGATGTGTAATACATAGTTATAGAGATGCTCCTTAATGTCCATTATGTCTAACAGGCTTATATTCTTTGGATCTTAACGAAGGAGGAAGAAAATTAATCTTTGACAATGTTCATTCCGATAGAAAATCCTCCATCTATCATTCCAATAAAATAAGGAATTTGAATCATCCGTTTGTTGCATAAATGGGAAATCGCGGTTTCCTTTTAAATGGCGGTCAAGAATCCTGCGCTCAGGATCGCCAACTGAAATTCTGCCATTAAATATTGGCCTAATATGGTGTCGCTTCAATACTCTGTAATCTTAGATTGTAGCAGTTGCATTGCACTTATCTTCTCTTTTGGATACTAGATGGCGATGCCTGTTTAGGCCATTCCATATGTCATCCCATAATGCATTGCGATTATAATGAGAAGGAGATGTGATTCTGAACTGTGAAGCGCGCGCGCGAATGTCGTGTCTTTGTAATTGTTTAGTGTGTGAATGTAATTATTAAAGAAATGTTTTCAACAACATTCGTCCTGTTGCTTCCTGCACAGATCATAATAATCTACATACCACCACAATATTAGAATAATTGGAATTTTATTTATTTAAGAATTAAGCGAAATTTTGGCGTGTTTCTGCTATAACTTCCGAAAATATTACTGCACAAAAAAGATTTTTACATGAAGTTAAAGATCAAAATTTTATCTTTTAAATAATTCCCATGTTTTAACCTTAAAATTAAATTTCTATTTTTAATGAATTTTAAAATAAATATTTTAGCACTACTTTTCAACAATTTTTTTCGGACAAAATGAAAATAAAATTTAGCTGCACGAGCACGTTTCGCATTCATGCGCAAAAATTAGCTTTTTTCAAAGTGTTGCCATCACATTGATTAAAGTTCCAATTAAAAATAAATTAAATCTTTTTGGGAATGAAATCTACAAAAATATAATTTTCGGCAAGTGTCTGTAGGAAATGAAACAAATATGAAATATTATTTTTTCTAAAAAATAAATTCAAGAAAAATTATTTTATGATCTTTTACACTCTCTATATTATTAATCCAATAAATCAGTTTTATTTTAAGGCAAGTTTTGTTTAATATGAACAGAATATCCATTCAAATCAGGGCCACACAGCTAATTTGTAAACCTTTAGTAAGACACAGATATGCTAAAATGGTCTTAATGGAAAATGATTATATTTTATGTAACTTTATTCAAGAAATGCTCTAATAAATAACGAATTTTTGATTTTACATAAAGCTTCTGCTGTGGAAATCATGATTAACAAAATGTTCTTGAAACAGTAATATTTTAAATAAAAATAGTTAATTTCCAATCAACTAAATCTATCACTTAAACTGACTGATTTATGAAAATTTGAATATCGCTATTCAATAAAAAAAAGATAATTTTAGATTTTCCATCTATTTTTTCAAAGAAAATACGCCAATCAGCGCGCAGGCTTCTCAAGATTAATTGGCCTAAGATTATGAAAATGTTGAGTTTTTCTAAATTTTTAACATTCAAAACTTCATAAATAAGTCTTAGTTGATCGTGGAAAATAGAAACATTCATTCATTTATTTAAAATTTGGTGTGTCCAGAATATTTCTCAGAATATGATACCTTACTGCATTAAATTTAGACTTCATAATTTTTGAAATATATTTATAGGCCGGAACAAAATATTATTATTGATTTCATTTCAATTCTTTTGAAAGCAAAACTAAAAACTGAATTTTATGCTAAATCTGAGAAATTTTTGTTGAATTATTCTTTGAGATATTACATAAATTATGAAAAATATTTTGTTTTTTACATAAGACTTAAATACCGAGAGATTCTGTTTGCAATACTCATATTCAATAATAATAATAATAATAATTAATTAATAATAATAAAAATGATAAATAAAATAAAACGCTTGGTTTTATTAAAAAATATCTTTATATTAGTTGCAATTTCATCATTTCCACTTTAAATTAAAGTTGAAGTTTTACCGGAAATGACAACAAATTAGCAAAATATATATAGTAAATTGAACGAAACGATCTAAACAACAGTATAAGTTTGGTATGACTATCAAAATTTGAAGATTAAAAATGTTTTGTTTGAGAATGTATTAAGAGACCAGTTACTTAAAATATTTAATTGAAAATTGTAGCGAGCGGTAATACGGGTGACCCGGCTGGTCGCTAAAGCGGCTAGTCTTTAATAAAAATCTCCTAGAAGAGTTCCAAATAATTGATTCGATTTGACGCTATCATCAAACTTATCCAGAATTGATTATTTTTTCTAAAATACCTTCAGTTTTTAATTTCTGTATCCCCATTTCTATTATGTTGCACTCATTTCATGGTTCTATAATCCTATGATGTCAAAGACGCTTTATAATTTTACATTGTAATTTTAATTTTTCCGATACTAAAAAGCCACAGTTCAAACAAAGAGCAGGGATCATCCAGAACGCCCAAATATTTCTGCGAAATTTCCACTCTTTTTTAAGTGTAATTGATTGAATACATGAGATGGCGCTTTGTTCTCTAAGATAGCTCCTCTAAATGCATTTGGGAGACAAACAAAAAAATTTACATACGTTTTCTAAAAAAAAAAACTAAAAAAAAAATGCAGCAGAGTATATTTCCTCGTAATAAATCTTCTTTATACCCACTAGCTAGCCAGAATTCTCTTTTTTTCAGACCAGTAAAAATTGGAGATGCATATGATATTGTCATTAACATTGTCTTGGTGATTTTTTTAATATACTTCTAAAAAGTGAAATGCTTGTCTGGGGTGATGCCAAGATATGCAGTGTCACTCTACCCAGGAATGTTCCTCCTAACTAGTTTAGTTGGGAGAAGCAAGGTTTTTTTTTTCCATGAAAAGGAAACCACTTTAACTGATGTTTATTTGTATCTTTTGTTGGATGAAACATTTTGCCATTAATTTGGGATGTTCAAAAAACTTATCGGTAATGATAATAACGGCGGTGTCATAAACAAAAAGTGTAATTTTGAGGGTTTTTTTTTTCAATTCTGAATAATCATTAATACACATATTGAATAAAATTGTACCGAATTTCGAAATCTGAACAACGGCTTTAATTTTTCTGGGTGTGGAGAGCAAGTTGTTGACCTCCCTTCCTCCCTTGAATTGCCTGTTGAAGAGATAGCAAGAAAAGAATTTAATAATTCCCTTTAAGATTTTCATATTAATCATTTTGCAGATAAGGCCGTCAATTCAAACTAAATCAAATGCTATGGCGATATCCAGGAGAAACATCACCGGTGAGACGGCGTCCTGGCATTGGGGTAGCGCGTCTTCCCCGTGATCTAGGCGTCCCGGGTTCGAATCCCGGTTCGGGCATGGTTGTCCTTCATTTGTTCTATCTGTGAATGTGCCCCCCTTTAAAAAGGGGCTGTGCAAGCGAATGTGATGCGTGAGTAGCAAAATCGTACTCTTGGCCCTAGTTGGCGCTACTAAAATACGAGAAGTTCCCTTTCGGTTTAAAATCGTTGATTTCAAATCAGCGGGCTTGCCTATTTCAAGTGCCATTGGAAACAACAACAACATCACCGGTGATGGCTATTGCTGAATCTTTGTTGTATATCCTTTATCATTCTTAGAAATTACCCGACTGTCTATAGATTTTTCCTAATGCCAAATTAGCAAAGTGAGATGCGGTCTTCAGCATTACTGTTTAATCTATTTAATATTATTTGTTCAATAATTTTGTTGGGATTGCAGAGGCGACTGATTGTTGATAACTCTTAGGTTAATTAGGGATTCTGTCATAGTCATTAGAACTATATTTGCAGATTATCACGAATTTAGGAAGTGCTAAAATTGAAGAAATGAGTTATTGATTCAGTGAGGCGGAAGATAATCTTAAGGTTTTTTTAAAAATAAGATTGTTACTGGTACCATCAATGTCAGGACTTTTGCAATTCTTTCAAAGTAAGCGTTTCAAATATCATTTTGGGAGAATTTTAAAGTAAAAATAAAATAAGTTACTCTTTTCCGGTTTAAATTATCATTGCTCCAGGTTTCAATTTTATAAGAATTTTTATAGCTCTATATTATCCAGATTAAAAATAAAAACTGTTTAGAATTTTCAAAATTTTGATTTTATTCTTGGATCATAAACTAAAATTCGTTTTTTTTTTCTGGGAAAAAAGTTTTACAAATTTTTCATTTTTTAATAATCAAGGGTAAAAGAATGAAATAAATCTGTTTCATCTGTATTTCAATTTAAACTTAAAATATTTAGTTGTTAAATTCAATAATAGTTTGACAATTTTTTATAAACACTTGTTTATACATAGTTTACAGTCCGTTCATAATCGTTCTCTTAATGTAAAATGTAAGGTTACAGCAACTTTTTGCTTTTCAATTCTTGTGTCATATTTTCATTTAAAGTATCTATTATCAAAATAGAATTATAATAGAAGTATTTCTTATAAAATCTACTTATATGAGATGGCGGTGAAAAAAACGAATCTCTTGTGTTGAATAGAGTCTTTCCAAGCTACTGTAAAAATAATAACGTTAAGAGTTCATAAAACACATCAGAGAAAGATAAATTGTCTTCTTCCTCTCAAAAAAAAAGGAAGTGAACAATTAAAATGGAATTATCTTTATGAGGGACCACCGTTTTACAATGTGAGTAAATTTGTTAACATTTTTCTTTAACTGCATTTCATTTACATCAAACTGTTAATATTCCATTGATCCAGAAAAAAACTTATTATTTTTATTAAATAAAAAAATTTAAAAAAATTTTTAATGAGAAGAAAATTATTTTCTCTTATTTATCAGAGTGTTTACAAAGATTCAGGCCTGTGACAGGTCGCATTGATCAGATTAGTTGTGAGATTATAGATAACCAAATATCAGAATAGTGGTGACAATTAGATATCTTTTAAAATCTTTCATAATTAGAGATTGAAAGATCTGCCATCTCTAATGTTGAAAAAAAGGATTAGATTAACATAAGCAATAACAAATACATTAATATAAATAACATAACAGTAATAAATAATTTATACTCTTATTACTAATGGATAATATATGCTTCTTTTTTTATCCATTAAATGTTAGAAACTTTGGAAAAATCCTGTATATTAGCAAATCATATGTATGCTTTCCTGTATTTTGTTCCACATTACTTTGAAAGATATCAAATTTTTAACACAGCTTTTAAAATTCGTATCAGGAATTAAAATATAGCTGCCATTCCTTATAAGACAAGAATTTAAAAGATATTCTACATAATATAAGCATTTTAATTACCGTTTCCTTTCGGCGGCTGCAGGTTGTCGTACTCTTCAGGAGTCGGGGGCAGAATGGTGTTAAAATCTAAGCTCTGTAACCTGCGAAAAAAATATTGAAAAATTAACCTTACACGAAAAAAAACACAGAGATATTCAGTTCAAGAAAAAATAATTGGAATATTAAACACAATGCTAAGAATAAACATTGAACCAAAATTCGTTAGTCAAATTTAAGTGTAATCAAGCATGCACAGATAAACTATTTGTTTATGAGAGCATATTGTCTCGTGCGTAAATATATGATCGCTTGAAGAGTAGCTGTGACAGTGGTTCAATAAGCTTTTGAGCAGGCCTGTTTTCCAATCTGGTTTATTTTATGAAAGAAACTTCATTTTCGAAGGAGGACAGGATCATTATGTATTACTAATACCCAGAGAACTCAACATATGGCTGCTAATACATTCACTGGCATAGTGATATTCAGGCGGGTCTACCTCAGATCAGTTATCTATCCAAACTTCATTTCACTAAGGAAGCTTTATTTTCAAGGATTATTATGCAAAACTGGTTCATAAAATCTGATAACTCAAAAGGATCATAATACAAAATATTGTCGCATCAACATTTGGACTGACATTGTCAGACATTATTTTCTCTGCTCACATCAATTGTTGATATAGTTGGATTTATGATAACATGTTTTTGATGGAAGTATCCTATAATTACAACCCGACAGACATTTGTTGCAACTTGATGAATTATTTTTGGCCTCTTTATTGCATGCTCAAAGTGTGGACATTTTTTGAAAGTTTCATGTTTTTCAACTTTGCGTGCTTGTAGAATATATTAATTTTTACTTAAATACAAATGTTTATATATCAAATTGAAGGTAATTTAATTTAGAATTTAATAACAAAAACAGTATTACAATATCTGTATTACAAAAAAGGTTACGCTCATTTTAGTAAGATCTATCTTAGATTTGCATTTTTTTTAAGTGATACTTACACAATCAATACTTAGTAGGATAACCCTTATTTTTTAAGACAGTTTCACAGCGTCTTGTCATCGAGTGAACGAGTGTTTGGAGTTCATCTTTCGTAATCACATGATGCCAAGAATCAATTATAGATTCAATAAGTTGTCTTTTATTGGAGGGACGTTTTTCTCGTACAAGAATTTTCAAATGTCGCCACAAATTTTCAATTGGATTGAGATCAGGGCTGGTTCCTGGTCATGGTATACATCTATTCCTTTATTTTGAAACCATGCTTTGCATACTTTTGCTGTGTGGCATGGAGCTGAATCCTGCTGAAAAATAAATGGTGCTTTGTTGGGGAAGAAATCCCTGATGGAAGGTATCAATTTTGCTTCCAGGACAATTTCGATGTATTTTTTGCTATTCAGGATGTCATCAATTGCTTGAATTCGGCCCACACTATCTGCAGACATACATGCCCAAATCATGGCATTTGTTGTTGTTTTTATAGTTGTTTCAATGCAATCAGGATGAAGCGCTTCACCTACTCTACGTCTCACGTATTTTCTACCATCACTACCAAAGAGCGATATTTTAGTCTCATCGCTCCAGATTACTTGCTTCCATTGATTTTCTGACCATTTAATGTATTCTTTGGTCCACTTAACTCGTTTTTCGCGTTTCTTTTGATTTAAATATGGTTGTTTCCCTGGAATTCTAGCTTGTAGTCCAAATCCTGATAACCTTCTTCTTTTTGTTCTTGAATTTATTACAATACCCGCGGCATTCATTTCACATTTAATGGCATCTGATGAAATTTTTTCATCTTGAAGGCATAGCCGTTTAATTTTTCTATCGACAGTAGCAGTTGTGCAATTTTTTTTCTGCCTGATTTGGCCTTATTTTCCACTGATTTCGTTTTTTCATAACGTAAACAGAACTTTCGTACACCAGAACCAGTCACTGAACCACCAACTTGTCTTGCAATTTCAGCATAAGAAAGGCCATTTGCTCTCAATATGACAATTCGGCTTCTTTTTGTAGATGTTCAATCAGTTCTTCTTGTTGGTGTTGTTTGTTTAAAATTAGTTTAATTGAAAAAAAGGACTTAAAATATTCAAAAACAGCAATACTCTATTTTAATTGTACTAGTATGCATCATTCCGCAAAATATTTCCACAACAGTAACTCTTTTACCATCCAAATAACCTAAATTATAGTTACAGACATTTGATGGATCCTCAGAACAGTGTTTGTGATTGGCTAGTACGCTTTTATTACAAAACACGTCATTATTCAAAACGATTTGTGTTTGTTTGTTCTACTAAAATAAGCGTAACTTTTTTTTGTAATACAGATATTGTAATACTATTTTTGTTATTAAATTTTACATTAAATTACCTTCAATTTGATATCTAACCATTTGTATTTAAGTGAAAATTAATATATTCTACAAGCACGCA
>JAPMOR010001805.1:19356-43137 GCA_026543865.1 Argiope aurantia
ATATATATATATATATATATATACTGAAGAGTCAGAAAAACTGGTTTAGCCGATCATATGCAATGGAGGCTTTCAACCAATAAGCGTAACGCGATGCGATCGACAGTATATATAAAAGACAACAGGTGTCTGAGGAGGCTATTAAATCGATTCTTGCTATTACAATGGCAGGTTATTAAGATTTAAGTGATTTTCAACGGTGACTAATCATTGGCGCACGAGAGATGGGGAACTGCATATCCACAGTAGCGATGAAATTTGGAATTTTCTTCGTGATCATTTCAAGCCCTAAAACATTAATAAAAATTATCTTGGGAAAATCTATGACTGAAAATAATCGTTGCACGAGATAGACATTCAACAATTCCTGTAACTGCTGCAAATTTGAATGCAGGCTTTTCAACAAGTGTCAGCGTACGCACTGTGCAGCGTACCCTAATTTATTTGGGCTTTCGCAGTGGCAGACCATCTTGTGTACCATTGTCAACTCAGGGGCACAAAGCTCTGCGCCTCTCCTGGAGTCGCCAACACCGTCATTGAACTCTTAATGATTGGAAAAATATTGTCTGATGTGACAAGTTACGTTTCCAATTATATCGGGCGATGGCCATCTACGGATGTGGAGAAAACCTCATGAATCCATGGGTCCCTCATGCCTACAAGGAATTGTTCTAGCTGGTGGAGATTCTGTGATGGCATGGGGCGTGTGCAGTTGGCATGAAATGGACCATTGATACGTCTAAATTCGACCATGACAGGTTCGCAATACGTTAACATCCTTTCTGACTATCAGCATCCATTCATGTCCTGTTTTAATTCCAACGGACGTGGACAATTCCAACTGGATAATGCGCCACCCCACAAATTTACAGTAGCTACCAAGTTACTTGAGGAGCACTCTTCTGAATTTCCTTCCTTCTCTTGGTCGCCTAACTCCCCTGACATGAACATTTTCAACCATATCTATGATGTTTTGAAACTTGCTGTCCTTAGGAGATCTTCACCACCTCGCACTTCCATGGCTTTGTGCACTGCCGTGGAATATCTTCACAATTTAATGGAATCCATTCCACGCCTTATTGCGGCACTTCTGAGTGCTCGTGGGGGTTCTACACGATAATAGATTGGTCTACCAGTTTGTCTGGCAGTGTAATTTAAAATTTTAAAGTTGTAAATATATCAAAAAATATATTATGAAAAGATTATTGAAATTAGAGAAAAGAATGTATGAAAATAAAACTTATCTGAAAAGATTTTTTTTTAATTTTAAAGTGGTATAAAAATAGTTTTCGTGCATTAGTATGCTCCGAAACTACTGAGTAATAAACTCTAAAATTCTTATCAGTTTTCAATTAAAAGTGTATTTGTAAGATTTAAAAAAAATCTTTTTTTTGTAATGATATATGACTGGTGAGGTAACTTCCTGCCACATATGGTAGGTCTAGGTTTATTGATGCATTATATAGAGAGAGCATTTGCATGAGCTTTAATCACTCATGTGTATTACACACAATATGGCAACTTCTAAACGGAATAATAAATGATTAAAAGATGCGATACCTATTGACTCCAATAGAAGATATAAATTGTATATAAAAAAGATTCTCATAAACATGAAAAGATCTTTAAAGTTTTTATATTTTTCTATATTTAAGCTGTTTTATATAGTTAACTTATATATTAACTTATATATAAGTAACTTATATAGTTAACTTATATATACACTTGCTTCAAATTTTTTTAAACAAATTCTTATCTTTGAATTGCTGAAGAAGAAATCTTTGATTAATGATACATCTCGATATTATTTTTATAATTTCACTATAAAAATGAATGCAAATATGTAATATTTTACTTTCTGAGAAGTATGATTGGCACATCACTTTCTTGGTTGTATCACACATAACTCAAAATGGCAGAAAAAAATGAATGAATGAATAAATAAATATTCTGACTACGCCGTTGCAATGAATTTTTCAGAATATTGATTCTATTACCATTTAATCTAATCAAAGCTTATGGAAATTGTGACACATACAGTTAGTTGATCAAAGCGATTTGGAAATGGCTTAACTCCCTTGCATAGTATTCAGTTTCTGTGAAACTTTCATGGATAATTTAATGCTCGTTTAGAGATTTAAAAACGGGAGCTTGACTTTGACCAAATGTATATGCTATAATTTTCTTTTATTACGAACAAGTAATTCAAGAATTTGGCTAAATCAATTATAAGAGTAAAATCAACACTGTAAAAAAAATAATTTTGCTGCATCTTCACATTTATTCATTTTTCAGTTATTTTGAGTTTTAAAGACGATACCATTTTTTAATATTCTTTATTCAATTAATATTCTCCAACTTTACTATTCTTTTAAGCCACAAGTAGTTGAAGAAGCTTCTGTAGTTACTTGGGGATGAAAATAAAATGTTCAACTTATTAAAATTCATTTATGAATCGAAACTATTTTCAAAGTTTGAGTTGAATCTGTTCTCAAACTTAATTTTGAATTCAGAGTGCACCAGGTATTTAATATATATTTTTGTATATTCATGATTTAAAAATAAAATGAATCTTTTCTAATCTTTTACTATTAATTTATGAATTCATCTCAACTTTCATTGAAGTGATTCAGGTATTATTCATGAACCGAATTCGTATCAACACACCAGATTGGCAAAAGATTGTCTGAATACACAGAGAACGCTTTCTTCTAAAGACCATCGACAGCTCTTCCCCGATCTCGTTCAGCTTTCTCAAGAAATGAAAACTTCACCAGTATTCGGTTCTAGCATTCGTCAACCTCGCGTTACGTTACAACAGTTACTTAATATTGAATTTGGGTAAGAAGAAGAATTTTTATGATAGAAATCATTCATTCTTACTTTATATTGTTATTAATATTATTCTTACTTCGCAACACTTACAGATTGCATATTGTCAGTGTCGATACAATTCTAACTTATTTCCTGTAGATTTTCATCCTGAGCAAGTCTAAACTGAAAGAATAAATGTGAATTTGTTTTTTAACATAATGATTTTACAGTGTTAAACTTTGAATTTTATTTTCTTTAATTATCTTTAAACAAATAAAATTTTCAGGAGTTTATGGTTTTCTTGAGAAAAGGAATTTAAAAGTTTGAATTTTATATTCAACTTAAATTTCTTCTTAAATGCACAAATTTTTAATTTTAAAAGCTGTTTTTTGTATTAATTATTTAATTAGGATCAGTTCGGATAATTAGGAATGAAATTTTGTAGATTTTCTCATTTTCAATTTGAACTGACCCTATGAAGTGACTCATCAACCAACCTCCATTACGACTGGAATAAATGGGAACGCCTATTTTGGTTTCTGATGATAACAAAGAACTGATATGAAGAGAATATGTTTGAAAGAGAAGATATAATATTGTGGGGATATACGGATTCGAATCTTAATGATTATCCACCAGCATTCCAATTAGCTTTTCATACCTATATATTAGCTGTAATAATGTATATTAGCTTCAAACGTATATTTTAGTTGTAACTGTAATTTGTTTACATTTATAAAGTCCAATATTGAAAATAACGTTCAGTACCGATTTCCTCATGTCCTTTGTTTCGTTTTTAAAGTGGCGTTCGCCTTATCCATTCACCCAACATATTGCCTCAAAATTTTACCGCTCGTTTCTAATTCCATTGAATATTGCCTTTTTTTTATTGTTTTTCAGTTAGAATATATTGTTTCATGCCTAGCGCATATAAACTATCATTATTATTTAATACTTTCAATTTGAAATAATTAATAATTATTCTATCCTCATTAAAAATAGAAATGACTAAATTTTATGAAACAATAGAAGGAAACATCTTGAGGCTTAGAAACGCAATTTGAAATGGATAAGGACAAATAGTCCAATTTAATAGCTGAAAGTACAACTCTCACTTCAGATAGAACGTCCATTCTCTTATTCAACTCATTCTTCGCTGACATTTACTTTTCTTGAAGGATTACCACTTCTAAAGTGCTTTAAACAAGGCGCATGCCTCTCATTTCTCTATGGTTTTCACCGGTGCGTGCTGTAAACACTGTTTCCCGTTTTCCTTTTCCCAATTACCCTTTCTAGTTCTACAGAAATTCTTAATTCCTGTTCAATGTTAATAATTTTTAATATAAAGTAAGTTTTATTAATCATTGTGAATATTATTTATTAGGTCGAAACAATTCATTTGCATCCGAAGTAAATTCATATTTTATTGAATAATTTGTTATAGCATGTATTTCACATTTCCTCTTATTTTAAGTGAAAATTTGACGACAATGCAAAGATTTCAAAGCAAAATTAGTGTCCAAGATTTATACGAAGAGAATGATCCGGATGTTGATTCTTTATTGGAAGAAATGGCTACTATGAAAATCAAACATGTTGGTAAGTTTCTCAGTAATATAAATGCTGGTAATTAATTATTCAGCTGATAAGGATTTAAAAAATTCAAAACGAGGAATAGGAAAAAACACTTTATCTAGGAATTCAATTTTTTTTAATATTAATATGCTTCAGCATGTTAATTGTTCCTGTCTGTTCATGATTTTCCTCCAGATGTTGTTAAGCATTTGTGGAGTCGTAGTAGATGTGTTGATTCGATTCTCTAATTTTCCGAAGTTTCAACCTAAATTCCGTTTTTCAGATAACTCAGAAAAAGAAGTTAGGGTGGTCTGTTATAAGGAAAATTTGGAAGTCATGAAAACGATTCGAAATCTATTAATCCATTGATTTGGAAGCATTTCATCTAGAAAATTACACACAAACCTCCTTGACACAAAGTTCGAAATTGTTTTAATCATATTTAAATTGATCGATTATTTGGAAAAAGTATATTGAATTTACTCCTGAATTGACTCTGAATTGATTTTGGGAATTTCGTTTCCCATAATAAGACAGCGCAAATTGTCCTTTACCATGCATGACACCGTTTCGTCTGCAAACAAATTAATTTCTTTGTTGCAGTACGTAAAAATGAGAAAAAATGAAATTCTTTTAATATAAGATTAAATCGATATAAATAATTCAATGGTGGTAATTAATGGTGTTAATGTAATGTTTGCATTTCTAACTTCTCTAACATGTATCAGCTGTCCAATTGGATTAAACTGGCATTGTTTTGTAATTGCTTATTTATTAAGAGGAAACTTGCTAATATTTATAATGAGGAATGATTAAGTGTAACATGAATTTTAATTATACTTACGTCTACAATCTATCTCCACTGGCGGACATCACGAAAACGGGGGTGAAAAAGTATATAGTCTAATAGCGTTAGACTTGCTATCTTCATACCGACAATGGAACGTAATTTCATGACAATCGTACACGGACAATGTAATTCTACGTGGTCCGTGATGACCATTACAGCTATAGTTTCCGCTGTAGTGATGTCAGAACGATGATGGTCATTAGTTTATCATGTATATTACTGCTGGACGGAAGTAACTATTCTGTTGTTACGTCTGCAATTGAATCATATTGTAAGAAATTAACTATGCGACAGAATGAACGCAATTAATTAGGGAATTAATTGGCATAAAAATGGATATATTATATAATCCTAATATGATGAATCCGATATGTGCAATAAATTTATATATGTTGTGTCTAAAAAATATATTTAAGCTGTCCAAGCACAGGTGAAATGCAAAAATATATAAATATTTCCGCAACAACGATGATAATAATTTTAATCCAGTTTTAATACAAAAACGAGGTATAAATTATTCAAAGTATGATTTCTTGAAAGTAAGAGAGTGCTGCCAAGCAGTTTGAATACAAATCCAATGTACCCGGGTAGCAAATAAATATTTAATTGTAATAATATTACTTTTTCCGCATAGATCAATTTGCTAAACGAATTTTTTATGTATTATTGTATTTAATATAGAAGAGCAGGTTGCAGTTTTTAAAACAAGCGTTGCGGAAAAGAAAAGCGTTAAACTAATATTTAATTATTAAAACGCTGTAAAAATTTTAAAAAATGATTATTTATCTGATTTTAGTTGAAAACTCAAAAGGAACTCAGTTGAAGTTGATTGTTACATTCGACGACGGAAGCCAGGCTATGTTAAAGCCCAGAAGGTAAATTTCTGGTGTTTTGCTTTCCTCTCTTTTTTTATATTTTTACCAACATTTAACAATAAGTAAACGTTAAATAAAGAAAATGAAAAATAAAATAAAATTTGATTTAAAAAAATCATATTTAGTTAATATTTGTAATCAAGCAAACTGAAACAATTAAAAATTTTTTAATTTTTTTAATTAAATTATTTAAGTAAGATGAGCAAAATGTTTTATTTTGATCTTTCGAAATGCTTTTTAATTTCATACATTGAAATCATATCTTTTCTCTTTATTATACTTCTGAAAAAGCATTCTTCTTGAAAAAATGATACGTCAGAAACTTACTTTGATATTTCTGTTCAAATGTATGCCAAAGGAAACAATCGGACCTAATACGCTCCAATTACTTATTTGGAATAATATAAAGGTCGTTAGTTTTTATTTCATTTGTTTTATATCGGTGAATTAGTGATATCACAGGTTTAATAAATACAGAATAAATTAAAACTTTTGGGAACTATTTTTTTAAATTACAAGATAATAATTGTCAGTATTCCTTTCAATTTATATAAATTGAAGGCTATTACTTAATATAAGACTATTACTTAATACTCCGACTATTAAATACTCCGATAACACATAAGACTATAAGACTAACTCTATAAGACTATTAAATACTCCGATGAACACATTCTAAAAGTCTCAAGAAAAATTACACCAGTTAGTCAGATTTATAAGCTACAATTGTCATTAAGTTGGCGCTACACGATACGTCTAATTTAACTTATGCTTGAGTTCAATAATTTGCTAGTTACAGAGACAGTTTTTACTTCCCAAGTGTTTGTTTAATTTAATTAAACTTTATCAAGCATTTTAAAGTATGAATGGGCCTTGGAGTAGATGAAACTTGTTTAATGGCGGTAAAATGATTCGTGCCTTATGCACATACAAGTGAATGACCTACTACGAATATTCAACTTACTTTTGACTTGGGTGTAAAAATACTCGACCAACATTGGAATACAGTGGCTCCCAAAAGTGTTCGTACACCAACAAGAATTAAATAAAAACCTCATTATTTACCATTATATATTCTTATTTTTAAATGAAAATTTTTTCATAGCATATTTTTACAGTTCTAAATAAAGAAGTGAAGAATAAATTTTAATTACGATGCAAATTATTTTTAAAAAATTGACAATAAATAAAATTGCACAAAAATAGGACACAAAAGTGATCAAGCACTTTAAAAAAACATCACTAAATATGAAATTTTATAAATGTTTAGTATTTAGTAGGATATCCTTTATTCTTTATAACAGCTTTTAAACGTTTGGGCATAGATTTAACTAAACGGTCGGTTACTTCTGCACCGATCTTGTTCCATTCTTCGATCATTACTGCTTTCAGTTGAATTTTCGATTTAATGTCGTGATTCGCACCTCTAATTCTTTCCAAATATGTTCTATAGGGTTTAAATTCGGAGATTTAGCTGGTGTTTTAAGGGTTTGAGGGCAATGATAGAGGCAAAAAAGACGAACATTCATGGCCGTGTGATTAGGATCGTTGTCTTGGTAATACACAAAATTGTTTAAAATGCCCAATTTTTGTGCTGACACTTTTAAATTATTATTGAGAATATTTATATAAATTCTATGATCCATTATACCATCAATGAATACTAAATTGCCTACTCCAGCCGCTGACATACACCCCCAAACCATGACACCTCCACCGCCATGTTTTACTGTTCCAACTAAATACTTGGGATTAAGTTCTTCCGTTTTATTTTTCTCCATACAATGATTCTCCCATCCGACCCAAAGATGTTAAACTTACTTTCATCTGCAAATAAGACACGATTCCAATAGCTCTCTGGCTAGTTTATCATAAATTTGGCAAATTTTAAGTCTAGCAATTCTGTTCTTCTGACTTACAAAGAATTTTCTTCATGCAGAGCGGCCATGTATACCAGCATTCCGAAGAATTCTACGAATAGTTTCACAGGAAATGAAGTTCCATTTGGTTCATTATATTGTGAAGTAAACTTTATTGCACTTAGATGTGGATTATTTAGAAATTTACTCACAATATTTCTTTGACTTCTAGCTGACAGAATTTGAGGGCGACCATTATGAGGCTTGTTTGCAATCCTTTTTCCCTATCTGTAACGTTTTATTATGCTTTGCACCGTTGAATGAGGTAGATTAGTTATAGTTGCAATGCCTCTAATTGATTTTCCAGCTTTAAAATGAAATATAATTAATTTTCGTACGTCTAAACTCGTTTCTTTACGAATGCGCGTCATATCTAAGAATAAAGTAAATAGATTAAATAATTGTGATATTAAATACTGAAATCAAACGATTTTAGTGTATTTTTCAATTAGAAGAAAAATAAGCCACAAAAGATATTTTTATGATGAATTTAAATAAATAATGTTTGGATGTACGAAGACTTTTGTGTTCTTATTTTGTGATATTTTTTATTTATTTATTTTTTAGAAAAATACTACTTGATTTTTTATAAAAATATTTATTCAGTTTTATTAAGAACTATTTAAAGATGCTAATTAAAAAACCAACTAATAAAATGCTTGATTAAGAAGTATAGAACACAATTTATGCAAATTTCTTTAGTGTACGAACACTTTTGGGAGCCACTGTATGTCAGCTAAGGGAAATGTTCGACTTTTGAAATTGTAAGCTCGCAGTAGGGATTCTACAAGCTGTCTGGCATCCAATATTGGAATGTTTCAAGTATCATGATTTCCGCTTTTTAATTTTAGCTGACATTCCAGATCGCACTCAACCTACCAAAGGAAAAACAATCGCAACCAAAATGTCACATGAAGAGTCGCACCTGTCAAAGAGATATTCTACTACCTTTGACTACTATTCTACTATTGTTGTTAGTTTTTCATTTCCAATGCATCTTTCAGATGGTCACCAAACTTTCAATTCTTAAAAAAGTACATTTTGAATAGTTTTCTATTTATTAAATGTTGCTTTTACTAGTATAAGAACTATTATTTTTTTATAAATATGGTGACACATTCTACAATTATTTTATTTTCAGGAATTGTTTTACTAACGTTGATTCTAATCACGAAAAAAAATCCAAGATTTGTACAAAAGAGGTATATAAAAGGAAACATATTTTCGGTTATTATATTCTTAAAAGAAGAATAGTCTTCTGTCTGAATTTTCAAAAATACAACTATCGACAATTTTTGAATTTTCCTTCTTTTGTTTTAAAATTAAAACTAGTTAAATTCTAAATTGCATTTATAATTTTTTTTCTTTTGCCAGACAGATTTGATCATGGAAAAGAGACGGATCCCAATCATTTTTACTTCACTGATTTTGAAAGACACAACAGTGAAATCGCTGCTTTTCATCTGGACAGGTGAGCTGCATTATCTATAGTGATGAAATTTTATATTTTCAATGTAGTAAAAAAATTATATTAACTTTTACTGAATGTATTTAAAATTGTAATAACACTTGGGTATCCTCACTGATTTTATGACAAAAAATATTTCATATATCTCAGGCTATTTTACAATGATTGTATATACAGGGTGATCGGTAAATTTCTTTTAATCTCTTTATATTCCAAATGGCGTCTAGTATAGCCATGGAAGAGGCGTATATCTATAGTAAAGCTGAATTTATTAGAGAGATCCAGTGTCCCTAGCGGCGAAATAAAGAAGTTACAGAAATAATTAAAAATAAGGGATATCGGTGAAAAGAATTGAATTAAACTATGCGCTATGCTTTAATTAAAGCGCAAGGAAAAGTTTCATGAAGTTATCTATATGGAGTTATCTGCATATATGCTGTTAAAATTATGAACTTTCCGTTATTTGAAACTGGGCTCACCCTCAACTATTCTCCGATGTCATCCGATATCAGCTTATAGTTTTTACGACATAAGTAACTTAATTTAAGCCATAAGGAAAGTAAACAAAAATAATAAGAAGTAAATCAAAAAAAAGAAACAAAAATAGTTATAAACAAAAAATCAACAAATCACTCGGAATGTGGGGGAATGCCCAATAACATATTTTTCAATTTTTGATCGAACCCTTTTTCAAGTCACAGAAAGTTTATAATTTTGATCGCAAATATCTCCATCAGTTTTACATAGTCCCATAAAATTTTCCCCGTGTTTTTATTATTGTATAGCATATATCTTTCTGTTGGATATTTTATCCAATCTCCTTTATTTTTGAGGCATTTTTTGTAACAGTCTTACTTTGCCACTAAAGGCGCTGTAAACTGGCTCAATAAATTCAGCATAGGGAAGTTACATGTACCTATAATAAAGTGACTGACTATACGAGAAGCTATTTTATTTTAATGGGCTTAAAAGCACTTTACTCATCACCCTATGTAAGTCTCATACTAACCTGCGTCGGCGATTCTACGATAAAAGCATATTGACGTGCGTGGCACGTCTTTCCTCAGCAAGTGGTTAATAACATGAAAAATACTTAATGCAGTTAAGTGTATCTAAGTGTTTTCATCTTTTAAATTAATTTCTACTTGAAATTAATTACAAATTTTATTATAAAAAAGCTGTAATTTGATACCGTGGTTAGACATGCCGATATAGGCAAAATAATTAAAATCTGTAATAACTGCTGATGTAATTTGCTATAAAAATTAAATAAAGTAGCATATCATGCGATTTGATCTAAAACTTAACAAATTTGGCTCAAATATCCTCTCGAGGATGACAAATTTTAATTTTAATAATGTGTAAAATTTAACCGTTTTTCCACGATATCTTTCGAAAATATTATTTCTCAAATAATTTTATAAATTTAAACAAATAATATTTTAAGATTAACTTTACGATTTTTTAATGATGGCAATTTACGTGTTGTCCCCACCCCCATGTTTTGATATTTTGAGTATTTTTACACATAATTTGCAACAATAACATTCTTTGTTGCAATTAATTTCCAATTGTTTCCATTTTTACATCAAATGTTCAATCGCATATATTTCTTGACTTTTTTTAAAAGCCAAGGAACGAAGATAATGCTTATCTATGTAAATACAAAATAATAAAATGTAAATTTTCTTCAATATAGTAATAAACAAACTTTCATGTGTTTTCTGAAAAAATTGTCCTGAAACATGAAGATAGTTTTCAAAAACTGTAATAAAAAACATTCCGAAATCTTGTTTATCTTTTAGAATCTTGGGTTTCAGACGATGTCCTCCAGTGACCGGAAGAAAAATAAATCTTAAAACAGAGATTTTTGACATTGCTGAAAAGGAATTAAAGAAAACGTTTTTCATTTCTCCTGGTATATATTTTTTAAAAATTATTCATAAGCAAAGAATTGTTCCAAGGATTTCTAATTAATAATATATTACTTAGAATTTTACTTTCTAATCTGTTCAATATAATTAGATATAGCGAAATAATAAAACATATACTTTTGAAAGGAAATTAAGTTAGGAAGTTCGAAGAAAGAAATTTATTTTAATATTTTTAGGATACATTTTAATTATAGAGAGTGTATCCCTATAACTTTTTTGCAATGAAATTGTTGATGAAAGAAAAATGTTTAGATAAATAATGCCTGCCTATAATAGAAAAAGGCTATGAATATCAATCTGTGACTGATTTTAGGATTCCTAGTGACCAAAATGTTCAGATACAAAAGTTAGGACCTACTTGATTTAGCATAAAATATACCGATAACTTAATTGGAAACTCTAAAATTGTTGTGAATAATTGCACCCTGATTTGAACACATATTGCACTCATGCACTATTTCAATGTCACATTAATTCGTGTTCTATCATGTCATTATAGTCTGTTATAGCCCATAGTTCTTTAGCTGTATATATTAATTAACCGCTTTCAGCAGTTGTTTACGTATGATTCGCCAGAAGTATTGTTTGTGTTTAAATGCTAATTAAATTTTGATATTTATTGTATTTTCAACAAAGTATTTTAAATAGGAAACTGTGATAGAAATCTAAGCCGTATTATTCTGGTACTCTTATACATGCTCTTTTTATTGTGTATTGCTATTTTGTGTATTAAACATCAACTATTAGTGCTCAATTTTCTTTAAATAATGCATAATGTTAGTAGTATTTAATTTCGTTTAAATATATAGTACATTAATTTCTGTTCATGATTCTCAGAAAGTATTTTTAAATATCAAATTATGATTAAAACTGTGTTAATTTAACTGTCTTATATTGTTCTGTTTATCCCTCACAAAAATATAATTTATTTTCCTTCGCTTCGAACAATGAAAGAAAATCATGCGATTAAATATTTTAAGAAACAAGAAAAAGGTTTGAATGTCATTGAAAAAATAGTGATTGTTGGAAATTCTTCAATTGAATTACTTCATATTCAAGTAATACGTATAAAATGCTTTGTACCCTTTAAATACTAAATAATTAGAATTCATTGTGCCTCTTTGCAGAAGAATGAAAGATAGGTGCCACAGAACAATTTAAGATCAACGTACAAACAGATGTTAGAAGACATTCGAAAATATGTTTGTCAAATGATTCCAACATTACATGAATTGAATTCATTGCTTTTGCAGCCAACAACATTTGCTTCCACGGCCACTGCAAGCAATACTGCGATACTGGCCATGCTATCTGTGGGCAGCCTTCCGTAATAGATGCCAGTTTGGCCGTCCTGCTGCTTCCGGAGAGAAAGAAATGGAAGAACCCTTGGAGAAGGACCTACAATAAAAGGAATGTGATGGCAGAGTGGGAGATAAATGACCTCTATTGCCAAGTGGTAAGGAAACAGACGCTCTACAACAACTCAAGACGCTTGGCAGACCTAATAGATGTGTTCATTTTGGATTTTTTGATAGGTGATTACAATAACATTTATTTAATATAAATAAATGAAAGCCAATATTTCTTCATATTTCTACAAATATCCAATACCCTGTATAGCAACTGGTAGAGCATGGAACTGTTAGTGTGCATTATGTGATTCAAATCTTACTCATTGTAGTCTAATCTAAGAACTGCAATTTTAAAACAAAATGTTATAGATGTTTTAATCAACTCTAGAGTCTTCTTTAAAATTCCTGGTAATTATTCTGAAAGATCATTTGGTTCTCTATTCTTGTAGCGATAATAATTTAGCAATATAGTGATACTGAATTTACTTTATTGCTAAATTATCCTTGCATTTTCGTGACGATATAAAAGGTTGTAAAAATAGCAAAATAAATTGAAATACACCCTCTGTGAGGTCATTAATTATCATTTATTAAATACGTCACCTCAGTCGACCAGCTGATAAGTCGAGAATATTGTTTATATTTGATATCATACATCCTTTAGATATAATTCCTGTCCATTAATGCGTCAAATTATCTGACATTAAAGTTTGTTTAATTGTCTTACTTGAGTTCTTTTTGCGTAGTTGAACCTTTCGAATGGAAGCCAGTCCCATGACATTATGCCGCTGTTGAAAAATGTAAATGGGCAGTTCATCTATCTTATGAATTTCGCAGCATTTTGCCTTCACTTTTTTTGTCCTTTTCTTAAACTGCAGAAATATTAAACAAAATATTCCTTCTTTAACTTCCAAAAATAGAAAAAAAATCATGCTATTAGATAGTTAATGAAATAATGGAAACTATTTGAATTTCAGGATAATAATCCAATCTATTGTTGGGAATTGGGTAATTTTTTTTTTTTTTTGAAAAACTGCTAAAAATTTAGTGAAACGTTTCACGAATATTAAATTTGCATCAATAAAAAGACAATTTTTTACATTTTAAAACGGTGTAAAGTACTTCTTTGCGCAATAATTATTTCCGAAGTTACCCTAGAAAAAAGCCATTCTTCAGCTTAATTTTTAATAAAAAATTCTAATTAAAGTTTCAAAGGAATTGTTCCGAGGTGTACATTTTCGTACTTCAACGTATATATGTGCTGAATTTGGTAAATGTAGGTCACACGGTCTGGTCTGTAGAGCGTAAAAAAATAATACATTCATCTTTGTTAGTAGTAGAAATACATTGTTTTATTAGAATATTTTTGGTTGTTTACAATCTTAGTTTAATAGAATGATGAAAATCAAATAATTAATCGGATTGTGAGTGTGACAGTTAATGTCAGAAAAAATAAATATCCGAATGCTGTTATAGTTGAAGAATAAAAATGGTAGAGTTGTAAATGTTGGTAAAAATGATCTAAAGTTGATCTATGTTATGTATGAATTCACAGGGATATTACATTAGCAGTTTTCTGCACACTTATTTGACCATTATAGGCGATTATCATACACTTTTCACATCTATCATACTATAAAACATAGTTTATTTAATACATAAAGCATAGTTCATTTAATACAAAAAGCATAGTTCATATAGGAATTTATCCCCTCAAAGTTTTATCTTGATGTAACTTAATAGCATGCATAAATGTAATTACTTTATGGCAAAAGTAAATAATTGGAAAGATGATAAAATTATTTTTAAATACTATTATTATTGCAGGAAATATGGATCGTCACTCTTATGAAACTATCAGAATATTCGAAAACGACAGTTTCATTTTACATTTAGATCAAGGAAGAGGGTAATCTATATTCTGAATCTATTTGGATAATAACATATTTATATATTTGATAAATTCATAAAAAAAATTAAGCCTTAAAACTCTTTAACAGATTCGGTCGAGCCAACCATGATGAAATATCTATCCTGACCCCTTTGAAGCAATGTTGTTTTCTCCATTCCGAGACATTCTACAGACTGGTGGATCTACAGCACGGTGACCTGAAGTTGTCTGCGCAGATGCGTTGTTCTTTATACAAAGATCCACTTAATCCTGTTTTGTCGAAAGCTCATCTCGAGTCTCTAGATCGAAGATTACAAATAATACTTCATACCATTAGAGAATGCATTCAAAAGAATGGCATGAACAATGTTTTTTATCATTAAAAGTGTTTAAATAATAAGGATGTTAATATATTATTTCTATTTATATTATGTACTTTATTTAAATGGATTTTAATCTAACATATACATTGAATATGTAGTAAAGTAATATCAAATATTACTAAATGGGATTTGTGCAACAAAACTCAACATCATAATTTATTCGGCATAATTTATAATTTTTTTCATTTTTTTATTTATCTCAGCATTTATGTAACTATTGCATAATATAATCCTCTGAAATTGTGAAAAATTTATAGTTTTTGAATGAATTATGAAATTATTTTTTACAATAGACGTAACTAAATTATTAAAAATTTATTTAAAATATTTGTTTATTTTATTATAAAATAATTTCGACTATTCTGATACCGAAAAATTGCATAAGGTATTCAGTCATACTTCATTTAGGGGCCGCCGTGGCCTGGTGGTAAGGTGTCGGCTTCGGAACCGGAGAGTTTCAGGTTCGTGACCCGATTCCACCGAAGAACCGTCGTGTAAGGGGGTCTGTTGCATGTTAAATCCGTCATGACCAAACGTCCTCTCGCTGGTGTGGTGTGGAGAGGGAGGTGCCAGCTCAGGTGTCGTCCTCGTCATCTGATCGCGGTTCAAAATTACGAGGTTCATCCCAAAATAGCCCTAGCGTTGCTTTAAACGGAACGTTCCTATAACCAAACCATACTTCATTTAGGAAAAAAATGCTGTCTAAAAAGAATTTCTCTAAATTTTGACGAAGAAGAAGTATTACGCAGATAAGAAGAAAACTATATGCACTGTTTTTTCAAATTTGAAAAAGCACGAATTTATTTAAATTACTTTTTTTTATATACTTCATTTCTAAGGAAATGTAACGATATTTTATTACCTTAACACAGCTGAAAAAAAATCGGCTTTTATTTCTTATCATACGATAAGTGGGAGCATATCACTTGCTCTCTGCATTCCTGTTTCACTAAAGAAACAGAGCAATTTTCGTGGTGCTGCCATCTAGGTGGTTGATTTCAAAGTATTTGCTAACCCACACGCATGTTTCAAACTCCGTAATTTTGTCTGGTTTAATTACATAAACTAGACAAAATTACCTTTTTGTTAGTAATTACTATAATTATTTTGAGATGGACGTAATTCTTAGCCGTGGAAAATTCATAAAAATATTATCTCATCTAATACTTCTTTAACAAATTCTTCGCCGCAAGGAGAAATGATAGTTTAATGAAAGTACTTTTATAGTTGCATAAATATTTTACATATAACTAATAGACCAAAAATCATATCTTTATCTTATGATTTTTGGCTTATTAGATATATGAAAAGAAACTTAAAATTATACATGATAAAATTTGCTATTTCATTTGAAAAATGGATTATCAAAAAGATATAAAAATGTAAACATCATATGATGTGTGTTTGAATTTTTCTCAAAAAACATAAATACTAAACTTACTATTTAATTAAATTGTTTATTTATTTTTTGTGAAATAAACAAAAAGTGTGAATAAATGATCAATACCATTAAGGAAAAAACTGTAGAAGGCGATATTCATTTCGCTTTTATTTCAATAGAGGAAAAAAAAACTAATAACTGCTAATAGTAAAAACATGATCTTTTTTCAAATTTCTAATTAAACATTCTATTTGCATGATTTCAGAAGAAATAAAGTTGTATGTGAATTACAATTAATCAGAATGCTCTGTAGGTAACCAAAAATAGGTAACCAAAAATAGTTTGATTTCTTAAATGTATGATCATTATTGTTTGAACCATTGTTGGTATAATTGAGCTTATATATATAATATTACTTCTAACATGCTATGTAGAATTGAATGTCATTCTAAGAAAATGTAAAGTTTCAGTTGTAAATTTCAAAACAAAGATTTTGGAGTGAATATGAAGCTAGAAACGTTAAACATCTACTAATAAATACAGAAGTAAATTTTCTCTTTTTTGCGAACCAAGTCATTTGTTTATTTCATTATTTGCTTTATTAAAAGACAAAACAAATTTTACTCGAATCACAGCAATTTGATAATAAAATAGCTCAAGAAATAGCTATTCTTTTTCTGTTTCTAATTTTTCATTCCAATTTTAAAAAAATTAATTTCACTTATTTTATTTGCTTTTTAAAAGCATTTTGTCCATACTAAATGGAAAATTTCTGAAATAAAGCAAATAATATTTCAAATTTAGTTCAAGCATTTTATGCTAAAATATTGGAAATATTATTTTGGCCTTAGCTAATGATTTACAAACAATATTTTAAAAATAAATTTTACTACTTATTTCAAAATATTCTTAAATTTATCCACTTGCGTAAAAGTAAACCTTTTTAAATGAATTCCGAAAGAAATTTACAAGCATATTTTTCTTAATATGAATTAAAATCATTGCATCTATATATGTATATTCATTCTACATCTCCTCTTACTGATACTTTAAAGCTAGAAAAAGAATATTATAAGTTTTTAAGAATGTAAGCATGAATTTAAAATTCATTTCTTTAGAAATTTGCCGTTTTCTACAGTAACTTCGAAGCAAATTAAATTATTAGAAATATTTCAATCGACTCTTAAAATTCAAAATCTTGCCATTTCATTGATATCAGTTTTATTTTTGTACAATATTTCCTTCAATTGTTATTAATTAAAAAACTTTAAAACATTAAAATTAATGCTGATTTTAAACTAATCTACTAATTTTTTTTTAAAATTTCTGTTTATATACAATATATATTACTAGGTTTTCATTTGATTCAAAGTAGTAATTTAACAATGCTTAAATCACTTCTTTAGAACATCAGTTACTTAAATGGAGGCAAGAAAACTGAAACCTTTATGAGCAAATAAAACAGACTTGCTTTTACATCTCAAAATTATGAAATCTTTTCATATTTTTTTCAAGATCATATAATTTTCGAAGGAAACTTATGAGGTTATGTTGTAAAATTTGTGCAAAGTAATGTAAAATACATCATATTTAAATTTTTGTCTTTTTTATTTAGCATTTAAAAATGCATCTGCCATCATTTTGACTTCTTATCAAGGCAGAGATAATGCTGAAGACCAGCATCAATGGCATGGAAACATTGAATTAAAAAATTAATGTTGAAGCAAGATGAAAAAACTCATGCTCATTTATTACAACATTTTGATTTTTTAATCTTTTTTTGATGTGAATACGTATAGATATAGATTAAAAAAGAATTTGGTCAGTCTACTTTATACAAACAATGCAAGAATTATTTATGAAGGATTAATTTCTGATAGGTAATTTGATATGATATAAAATATGTTTTCTTAATAAGATCTATTCCCTTTTAATTTAAAAAATAAATTCAAATATTTTATAATATCCCATTATACAACTATGCACCATCTTTAATAACCCTTTTTAATTTTTTGCAAAATGAAAAAATTATTAAAGGCTCCAAGTTCAGGAATAACGGTCATAATCTGGCTATAAGGCATAAATCAATTTATTTCTCATTTTAATAACTTTTCACTGTTGACAATAGAACGACATCTGTCAAATTAACGACTTACATTTTTAATTCATAAACATTTGAATTTAATTTTCATGCTATGTTTGCTCAAAAGATATATATATATATTACTTTAAAAAATTTGAAAATTCTTATGTTGGTTAGACAGAGGAATGGATGGTTTTGAGTGGTTCTGAAATGTTCTATTTCCCTTCTAATGGTTTTCTAATTCTGAAAGTCTCTATCAATGTACAATAACGAATTCTGAATAGAATTTGACAGTAATCTAAAAGTTTACTTTTTACATTTATTCAAAATTTGAACAATGATATTAAAAATGACATTCATGAGTATATAGCATATAACCATAGAGTTTGTAATAGATTAATAATTTATTTTAGTGTTCAATGATTTTATAAAATCTATTACTCGGAAATTTTCTTAAGAATATCAACTTCCAACTGGGAATGCGCGTACCTTGAATGAAAAGGTGAGAAATTGTTGAATATAAAATTTATTATCGGCTATTTTAATAAAATGCGAATAGTAAACGACTCCTTCACCTAAAAGGAGTTATTACCTCCTTATGAGAATAATTCCATTTTCATAATATGTTTATAATGTGTTATACTTGTTCTTAGGTTAAGTTAGGTTAGGTTCTTAATTTGCTATCCATAATGGTCTGGTGAGTCAGATTCTTTGAATGATCATTAGGGGTTATGATTACAAGAATCAATTTTGTGAGATGAATACGAGATAATCATTAAAACAATTGTGTATGATGCTAAAAATTCTCAACATATCTTTTTTTGATCGAATATGCTAGTGAACATTCTGCATTAGTTTGTTTAAAGCATTTTTTTTTGCTTATAATTGTTATCGTTTTCATTTTTAAAAAACATACAAATATAAGGAATTAAAAAATGTAGTATAATGAAATGAATAAATTGCATTCATAAATTTTATGAAAACATAATAATTGATGAAACATGTTTATGATTTGCTAAATTCGATAAAACGCTTCCTGCATCGCAGTATTTTGTGGATGGAAAATATATGCTAGAGAATAATACATATATTGTATGATCTAATTCATCTATGATACTATTGAACGAGAACGTGATTTCGTTGCAAACACTACTGTTTCTCATTTAGAATGATGGAAGATTCTATAAACATCAATAAAGGAACGATCCGAAACGACCCACATAAAGTTTTGAACAAAACGAAAGGCTGTTCGCATATTTTAATCGATAAATAAATATCAGTGAGAGAGATTTACTGAGAATAAATATCAACAAATATCATACAGTTGTTACGACAAAGTTTATCGAAATCGATATTATAGGAGAACGAAACATGGTATTTTCGACTTCATTCAAAAACAAAGCAACAAAATGCTAAATAGAAATAAAAAGAATACCACCAAACAAAAGCATATGAAAGGTTCCATCTAAAATGAAAAACAGATGTTTGTTACATTCTTCGATAGTAAAGACATTAAACACTAAGAAATTTGTTCCAACTGAACGAACAGTCATTGATAAGTACTGTTTAAAAGTTTTGAAATATTCAATGTCCAAAATTTGTCACATCACCCAGTATATCGTGATGAAAACAGTTGATCGTACATTCAACCAAAATTTATTTATTGCTCATAAATTTGGACAGATAATAAAGTTTGTATGTTCCATTATCTACTGTATTCGCCTAATGTTATATTCTGCGACTCTTCTTCATTTCCAAAACTTAAAGTGAAATTAAAAGAGCATTTTGACGTTGAAATATTTCCGACATGCTTTGGGGGTATTTTTTAAAAATGGGAACATACATTCAAATAATTATTAAATAGATATGTTCATGTGTATTGAATGCAGGGGGAAGAGAGGATATTTTGAGAAAAAAAAGACAAGTAACGATTTTTTCTTTATATTTATTTTTCATATTCAGCCATGTATACTTATGAATAGTAATAAAATCCAATTGAAAATTAAAGGAAAATGTATCCTTCTGAATACATTAATATATATTTTTCGAATTTTTCTATTGGCCCCGATTTTAACACATGTTTACATGAAGTTTCATTTTTTTAGATGCTATTGATAACAATTTGAATATACTATGCTTTTTTTCGATACAATAAATTTGCTCTGAAAATGTGTACCTTGTTTAATTAATTGTAAGATAAACAATTAATAACATACTTCAAATACTTTCAACTCAGCCCGATTATAGGAAGAGTTCTAATTCCCTCAGCATCCAAAATTTGCTAATTATTATAAAATTTTTGAATAAGTCGTTATCTTACTAAAAAAGCTTAAAATCGTGTTCTTTAATTTATTTTGAATTACTAACAATTAGAGTATTTTAAACATTTGATTATACTGTTATTTTTGCAACAACTTAAATTGAAAAATTCTTTGATTTCTACATGTCAATTAACTTGACTTCCGAATTGAAATAACAATTTTAAATTTAAATATCCATATAAGTATCTACGGCATATTTATTCAATTGAAATTATGCCCGTAATTGTGTGTTTTTCTTAATTGCTGATATAAATTTGAGGAAATTTCATACAGATTCAATCCCATTTTGATCCTACATTCCACAAATTATAAAATTGTTTTTAAAAAATTTCTTTTCCGACTAGCTGAGCAATTTTAAAGCTATCTGTACTTTCTTTCTGAATACTGCCCTGTCTAGTTGTTTCACAAAACAACAATTAAGTACTCAGTATTTCTGTTTCATTATTTTTAGACATACAGTTTAAAATTATGTCATTTATTTTAAATTTGATAATGTCTTTTTTTTTTGTAGAAAACAATTGTGTTAGCGTTCAAAATAGAAAAAAAGATCAATTCTTTATAAAGAATTTGCTTACATGAAAACTAGATATTAAAGGAATTTAAATGATAGAATTCAAGTTTAAATTTCTTATTCATATGGAATGTGTGTATCAAGACAACTGCAATGAAACATCAAAAGACGTAACTTCAGTTTTCAAAAATCATATTTTCTGCAATTAAGAAACTAAGCAACATATTCTGAAAAGTATGAAGTTCTTAAATTTTTTCTTTTTCTTTTCATTCTATTGTTTTCCTTTCAAATTTCGAAAGCAAAGTTACTGTATATAAAAACGTATTCCATTTTTGTTATTGCTGTCATTCACCATTCATATTTGAACCCCGAATTAAATTTATAAAAAAAATGGTTTCCCTTTATAAATACTTTTTATAATCAGTTGGAAATTTATTTTATTATATTAACTTTTAAATATTTTGAAGGCGTGAAGATAAAAGCATTGTTTGTATCCTAATGAAATAGTTTTTACAAAATAATTTTTATCATTGACGATTAGTTCATTTATTTGACGATATGCGGCGCTAAAGTAGTTTTCACGCACCATTTTTATTGGGCTAGTGGTGATGGTAATAACGACGCCTAATCTCCATGAAATTCTGTGCGTTTGAGTTTGAAGAGTTTGATTAATATATTTACAACATCTAATATCGGAAGAATTGTGGCATATAAATTTGTAAACTCAAATTTTAAAGGCATTTATGGCATTCTTAATAGGAAAAGTTTTGATAATAATGATGGGATCCATCATATCAGCATCTGCAGGTTAGTTCTGCTATTGTTTTCATTTGAATAAATTCAGTTTAATTTCAATATCTTAAAAATATGTTAACTATGTATTATTCATACAATTTTTGCGTTTTATCTGTTTTTTCGTTATAAAAATAAATATGTGTTTTTTTCACAAATTATTTTTTCTCCTCTAGCGATAGTCTTTATTTATGTTTAATAAAGATATGAATGAAAATCTTAGTAAAATACATATGATTATATTGGTATTTATGCCAAAACTTGCTTAATAGATGATGATTAAGTAATTATAAAATAGAATTAACCCTTTATTTATTTCTGTGTTCATTATTTTTATTTTTTAAACTTTTTTTTTGACATCTTTAGCACAATCAGATATTTAAATTTTCTATATGGTTTCATTTAACTTATTTCAGGGAAATCATTATAGATCTCATAAAAATTGATGAGTAAATTCATTTAACTAAGTTTTCAGAGATACGCGTTTTAAAATATTATTTTCACTTTTGATGTCAATGGTAGCGGTTTTTAAAAAAATAATTATAAATAAATTCAAAATTATATTTTAAAGCCAGACATATCATTTTAACCGTATAGGGCAGTGTGTAGCCATTAGGCTACACGTTTTTATTTCCATTTCAAAACTAGACATGGTTGTTCCAGAAGGTAACATTGAGTGATGCAAATCCTTTTTTAACTGCTTTTGATGGACATTTGTAGAATATAATCGCTATATGGTAATAACGGTATTAGAATTAGATTTAAACTGAAAGCTTATAAAAATACCAAGGTATTAGTTTTATGAATAGTTCTGCTATTAAAAATATTGCTAAAATAATATTTTTTTATTGCGAACAAATATATTGGCAAAAAGGAGTTTTTATTTTTATTGCAGAATTATTATAATATAATTTGTAATCTGGAATATTGTTTAATTCATAATATAATCATATGGTGCCTTTTAATTGATTTAAAATGTCATAAAAATAATTAAAACAATTTCTCAATAATTTTCCTAAACTATATGCAGCTGTCCAAAACACCCACACATAGATTTATGTAATGTAATATTGTAAAAATATAAAAAGGCATGCATTTTAGGCTTAAGCAATATTACGAATTTGTATTAAATTACTATATTATCCAAATGTTAAATTACTGTATTATATAAATATAAAATTATTGTAATTATAGAAATATTAAATAATTTAATTATGTAAATTTTAAATTATTATAACTATGTAAATTATTCCTATTTTAGTTTTCATACTTACCTTATATGCAAATGCAATTATTCGCAGCTCAACCAAAAATACAACCTTTTAACTTTCCAAATGATGTCATCGTTGGACAAAAGGCTAGTGCTACGTGTACTGCAATTTCTGGTGACCCACCCTTTGAATTCAGATGGCTGAAAAACAGTAAGGACCTTTCTTCGGGAGGTCAGATCACAATTCGGACATTGGTTGATGTTTCAGTTTTGGTTATCGAGACAGTAGATGCTTCATCATCAGGAAATTATACCTGTCATTTACGTACTCCTCTTGGATACGATTCTTATACAATTCCACTGGAAGTTAAAGGTTAGATGACATTCTATAATTTTTTTAGTGATAACAAAAATAAAGTTTA
>JAPMOR010001838.1:12892-42670 GCA_026543865.1 Argiope aurantia
CTTCAAAAACATTGGCATCATTAAATGGCATTTGGCACTATAAAAGAAGTAATCATTTGATTTTTAGGATACTGCTACACTCATTATTGCTTCCTCCTATACGTAGCGTAGAGAATGTACAAAAATCATTAAAAAAAATCCGAATTAGAGATTTTGATGGCTTTCCACATTTTAGACCCCCTCTTGAGTTAAAAAAAAAAAACAGATTTTTGAAAAAGTCTGTCTCAAAAGATAACACAAAAACGCTTTGATCCATACAGTTGAAAATTTGTATATGGTCTTTACACCATATTTGAAGGTTAATTTCAAATTCTGACTAAAACCTGATTAGAGGAAGTCCGTCTGTTCAACTGTTTGATTATAAGTTAATCCGTTAACTTTTATTCAAAAGTGTTGAGATTGAAACATTGAAAGAGCTAGATAGATGAGATTCGGTACACAGATTTAACATCTATAGTGTAGACAACTGTCAAATTTTGAGTCAGAATCAACAGAGGGTTGATTTCTTGTCGGTCTTGTCAGATTGCAAGTCAGAAACGCGGTGACTTGAGTATAGAGAATTAGGTTTGGAATTTTGTGATTATTTGAGCAGTTTTGTGTCAAGTTTTTGTGTGAATGGGATGAGAAATACATGTATCAAATTCAAATAAAAATTCTATTTTCGGGCATTATTAATCGTATGCTATAGAATAATCGCCAAAAAACTAGGCATTGATTACGCGATAGATTTAGTAAATTGGTAAATTCACGCCAAAAGTTAATATTTCTTAACTATTGAACAGCGTTCGCAGGGATACCATCTTTATTAGAATATATGTGAGAAAAATTTGGAGAAACCATTACCGTTGGTTGTCAGATATTGTATCCGAAAATATAACTTAAAAAAATTCCCCAAGCTTGCTTAATTGTTATAAACATAGATAATGAATATTAACGTTGGCCTTTTGCTTGTATTGAAAAGCACATGTGCCAAATATCATTAAAATTATTTAAAAGAAATTTTGAACAAACGTTTACATTTATCATTTGGCGAGGAGGCATCTTTTTGTATTTTTTTTGTATTTCATTTTAGTCAATCTTAAAATTAATTTTTCTCATCATTTTAGTGAAAGTAATAACTCTAAAGATGTTAGAGTAACCAGGGGCCGCGGTGGCCTGGTGGTAAGGTCTCGGCTTCGGAACCGGAGTGTTTCAGGTTCGAGACCCGTTTCCACCGAAGAACCGTCATGTAAGGGGGTCAGTTGCACGTTAAATCCGTCATGACCAAACGTCCTCCTGCTGGTGTGGAGAGGGGGGGTGCCAGCTCAGGTGTCGTCCTCGTCATCTGACCGCGGTTCAAAATTACGAGGTCCGTCCCGAAATAGCCCTAGTGTTGCTTTAAAACGTGACGTTAATATAACTAAACTAAGTTAGAGTAACCAAACACTTTATTTCTGATTTCATTGGAATCGTTTTCCTCCTATTTTTAATTTCTTCTACATGATAAATATAGAAAGAAAAAGTTCCAAGGAATTTTATTAGAAATAATTTTTTTTATCCCCCACTGAATTGAAAATTATATTCGCAATTATATCAGTATACCTATGAGTGAAAGCAAACCATTTTATATTTATTTTTTGTATATAGAAGCAATGAATGAGCTATTTCATGACAGATCTCTTTCCATTATTATTTGTTTCTGTAGAACGTATTCTAAAAGATCAAACCACGCTTTTTAAAGCCAAAATAAGTAGGGAAAGGTTCTCATAGTAAGATAGTTACAGATTCTTACTTGTATATACAAATTGAAATTTTTGTTTTAATGTGATTTGACCCACTCTGAAACCTTTTACTGTCTCAAAACCATTTTAATCTCTTCTAAATTCTTTCTTTCAAATGATTTTCAGGAGCAGTTTTTATAATCTTTCTTTTGAATTTTTAAATATGAACTTTATTTTTTCCCCCATTTTGTTTATAGTTTTGGAAAACAGGAAAAATCCATGTGTATTAAAATTTATTTTTTAAAGGAAAAAAGAAAATTCGGTATTCTGTTTATAATGGGGACATAAATGAGTAAAAATTCTACAAGTGAATATGTATAGATAGCAATATTTTTCAGTGAAAATATAAACAAAAATATTCTAAGATTGAACCAGGCAATGCTACATTTTCTTTAGAAAAAGAAAATATATTCATGCAAGAAATTCTCCTCCTGTTAGAGGAAAGTAAGAATTGTATATTCATGTGAAGTATTTGTAAAATATTTAGCTCATAAATATATTTAATTATTACAATCGTAAATCATAAGGGATTATAAGTTTCAGAATGTTAAGTTAATCTCCATAATCCTTAAGAAATCTATTTTTTATACGAAAATTCTAATGAATGCCTATCATAAATTGTATATTAATATGAATCTGTAAACTACAGGCTCCATCGAAGCTGTGTGTGACGCAACTGACGCGCTGACCATCATCCGTGTATTGACACGCGCGATGCTTTTAAAATGGTATTCTCTCCTCCTTCTAAAGAATGCTCGCGCTCTAGACTCAGTGAATCTTGTAGTAAAAATCAATTGTTTCATTTCTTATTTTTTAAAGTAAACAAAGTTATTTTTTTAACATTTCACAATAATTGGAGTCAACAACAACCACATGCAACCCTAATTAAGACAAAATATTTAACTTCCCCCAATATAGGTCTTTTACATAAAACAAGGAGAAAAAAAATTCGACTCACTGACAAATATTATCAGCTCTTATACCGTTATTCATCCAAAATGTTTCAAAAGTGGATTACAGCTTTGGAGGGTACTAATTAATTAGAGGAGACAGTATCTATTAACTATTCCATAAAAGATTGCAGCTTTAACAGTGTAAAAACACTACATCTATCTTAGAAGATAGATGGCATATTAAATAAGTGAGTAGGGGCTGGGGTGGAGAGAAATGAAAAGCAGCACCCCCACCATAAAGCACTTCTCATTTTGCACAAGCGATGGAGCATTCTTTTTTAAAAAGGATAGGAAGAAAAATTCCATACGGTGGTGCTCCTAAAACATTTCATTTTATCTCGACTTAATATTTCTTCCCTGTTACACGGATGAAATGCTTTTTCATTGTAAAAATTGCTTCCAGTTTATAAAGGGAGGGATTCATACTAAAATATTTTTTTTCGGTAGTTCTTAAGATGTGGTATCTTTGCTACGAAATATTCATTTTTATTTTGAAATTCGTTGTCGTAGACTATATGAATCAAGCAGTCTTCCTAAAATGAATTTTAACGATGTAGTTTTTGGTTTATAAATTACAAATAATAATAGTATGTTGAATAACCTTAAACTGTGACTCCGGCCAGTCCGAAAGCACAAGGAACAATCTGAATGACAGACACGACAGCAACACTGCAGGAATCTATGGTTGAGTCCATGTCCATTGTGTCATCATCGTCCATGGCACAACCCTTCCTGTGAGAAGTACGTCCTGTTATCGACAGGAATTAGTGAATCCCCAACATTGCTGTATCCACCTGAGTGGCTAGAGCCAACCACCGTGTCAGAGGATTCTCATCCTAATTTCTGAAGTGCCCCCCCCCGTGGCTTTGTTTGTGGAATAAAGTGGCTCTTTTGAACTAGTAACATAAATATTTGTCATCCTCATTCACCATCATCATGTTTTATATTTGTCATGTCCCTAACCTCCATGTAGCTGTTCCAGCCTCATGGCAAAAAGACGATGAAGTGAAATGAGAAAGATAGTTACGCTACAGTGTGTAGATGAAACCGGTAAGAGTGTGTGTTGGTAGGAGCTCCGGTGGAACTGGAAGAAATGAGTTTAAATTTAAATTGTAATTTAATTGTATATATATAAATACTTATCCGGCACTTAATCCTTAACATATAATAAACTTGCTTTGCCAAGAAAAGTGTCATCACTTGTGTCAAGGCGCGTGATAATATTTAAATAAAAAGCCTAAAGAATAAAAGACAAAGTTTGTTTTTCAAGGTGAAACATTTTACAAGAAACAAACATAGTACATTATAGTACCATTAGCTTTCATGCAAACATCCACAATATAGAGGGTTTTCTCTTCAACTCCTTATTATGATGATGGACATTCCCTCTAGGAAAGCTGTCTCTACGTATAAGTGGGTGAGAAGGTACGAGGTAAGTAATCAAGATTTCTCTTATGCGTATGATTTAACGCTGGTGATCTAGTTGGCCATCTTGTCTCGCTTTAATATTTCTACCCTTCTAAATGGTGGAGAAATGTTTCCGTTGCTCAGAGTTTTGTCCAGTTATTAGTGGTAGATATTCGAATTCAAGAAGCATTGTTCGGTGATACTTAAGATGTGGGTTCTATGGTAAGATACTCGATTTTTAAGGAGTGCGTTGGAGTTCTTTCAATATATGAATCTTGAAAGGTATTATTTATTTTATTATTGGCATTAGATCTGGTTATCTTCCCGATTAGTATACGATGCAAAACGCACAACAAGCGTCTTCGGAAACGGTCGGTGGCAATTTATTTCCCAAAATCAGCTAGAGTGGTTTCCCCACAGATTTCTCGAATACTCTATAATAAGCTCGTTTTACCATAGAAAGCCTAGCATGGCACTGGCGCACAAAAGTTACGAATTATTAACTTTTGTCTTGAATTTAGAATTTTCACTGAATATATCGTGTCATCCTGGGTCAGCTGTTTGGCGATTAATCCTTAGAAGAAGTTAACAGCATCCAGAAATCAAATCTGTGAATTAGAAACATTTTTCTCAACCGATTCAAATTAAAATTTAACACAAAACTATACTTGTAGTCACAAAATACCATACCAAATTTGATACATTCAAGTCTTTTCATATTTCTATTATTGCTTTTACATGTTTCTGAAAGTACAGACCAACAGACAATCGACCCGTCGTTTAATTTAGCTCAAAAGTTGAAAGGTATCTACATTATGGTGTTAAATATGTGGACCGAATCTTATGTATATAGTTCTCTGAGTTTGTAATTATGTTAACTTATATTCGAACAGTCAGACATATGAACTTCTTCTGAATGGATTTTACTCAAAATTTTTTAGAAATCTGCAAATTTAGTGAAAAGATCGTATTCCAAATTTGAAAAGTCTAACTCAAAGCTTTTTTGAGTTATCTTTGTCACATGCAGACAGACGGGCTGACGGATAATCTCCAAAAATGAGATGTTTGAACACAGGGAAGTCTAAAACGTGGTGATTCTTGAGAATCCCGTGGTCGAATTTTTCGACTATTAAGCTTTTTTTTACTACATATACGAAAAGACAAAACACAAAGCACAGACCGCAGCAGATACGGTCGAGCCATATAGAAAGAATAGCACTTACAGAAACTGATAATAGAAGTAGAAACCAAGAAATAAATAGCTGAATCAGTGTTTGCAGGAGGGAAAAAAGGTTTCAATCAGAAAGATATGCAGAATGATTTACATTCAATTTACAACTTATGCTATGAACTCGTATTTGATTGCTTATAATAAGCCTAAAAGAAGTTTTAAATATGACTCTCGATACAATGCTAATAAAGACATATTATATTTTTGAAAAGAAATTACAGAGTTTTATTTTTCAAAGACTGTATAAAGAAAACGACAAAGATGAATTAAGGCTTGACTAGGAAAGGAGTTCGTACTCTGAATTATTAGTTTGCAATGGTAAAAAATAAGATTCGGTAAGATTAAGAGTAAAAAAAAGGAAAAATCAATTGAAGAGAATATTTGAACTTTCTGTTGCTTACTCTTCAGGCATATTTATTAATGGGGCTTTGAAAATTTATTTATTCTGTAAAAAGTAAAAAAATCTTTAAGGAAATAGTATTCTTCATTTACAAACTTCAAAAAATTTTCGAAGATTTCCACTATGATCCAGTTTGTGCAGCACAATGTGGTAAGTAAACCCATGAGAATATATTGATAAAACGGAGAAACAAGCAATTGAATCTAAATACATTTACGGAGAAAAGAAAATTTCCTTTAGAGAGATGCGTAGAGGGCTTGTCATTAAATTTACGACTTTAGTTCCATATTTGAATACTTTTAAGAAGTTTGTGAAAAAGAAATTTCTACATGAGTTTCAGTACAATACTAAAAAAGAAACATTTTGTGATAAAAGCAAAAACATAAACCTCTATATTGAAGAGTATATAAACAAAATGACAAGAAAGAACTAAGAATTGACGAAAAAAAGAACCCCGTAGCCTGAATTATTAGTTTGCAGTGACTGATAATAAGATTTAACCTGTTAAATGGAAGATAGAAAAAACAATTATTGAAGAATTGATAAGATGATTTATTACAAAACATGCTTCAAATTATCCAAAAGAAAGGATAACAGCTTTCAACTTTACAAATACTTAAACTTTAAAGAAAATCGAGAATAGTTTCTTTTACAAGATTATTTTGATCAAGATCCAAGATTATCTTGTACCATTATTTTGTCTCAGATATAAGATTATATTGTATCATTATCTTGTCCCAGATACAAAATTATCTTACCCCAAAAGTGTGAACTGATTATTTTTGTGAAGATTATCTTGTCCCAGATACAAAATTATCTTGTTCAAAAAGTGGGAACAGATAATTTTGTGAGGAATATCTTGTCCCAGATACAAAATTATTTTGTTCCGAAAATTGTAAACAGATTATTTTTGTAAAGATTATCTTGTACCAGATACAAAATTATCTTGTCCAAAAAGTGTTAACAGATTATTTTTGTGAAGATTATCTTGTCCCAGATACAAAATTATCTTGTCCAAAAAGTGGGAACAGATAATTTTGTGAGGAATATCTTGTCCCAGATACAAAATTATTTTGTTCCGAAAAGTGTAAACAGATTATTTTTGTAAAGATTATCTTGTACCAGATACAAAATTATCTTGTCCAAAAAGTGTGAACAGATTATTTTGTGAAGATTATCTTGTCCAAGATTATTTGTTGTCATTATCTAGACCGAGATATGAGATTATCTTTTACCATTATCTTGACCAAGAAACAAGATTATATTTTACCATTATCTTGACCAAGAAACAAGATTATATTTTACCATTATCTTGACCAAGAAACAAGATTATCTTTTACCATTATCTTGACCAAGATACATGTTGAAAAGATTATCTTTTACCATTGATAACTTTCAAACAATTTTAGATTTTCTATTTAGTTCAACTTTACTTTTCTTACTGTGAATAGTGAAAATTAATGTTAAATAAATGTTACACGGAATAATGTTTATATGGCTAAAATCAGCTGGAGTGGTCTCTTTGTTATTTTCTTGCAAACTATCTAATTAAGGCATTACATCCATTTTTGGTTCGTATAAAATTGTCAAATTTAAGAAAGGCTAAGATCACCAAGAATGTTCTGAGTTTCATTTTAAGACTCCAGCACACGAGAGTCGTGTGCTTTGTAGTATAATAAAGGAAACGAATATGTAATTTTTCTTAACAATTGAATCTGAAATTTGAATCAGAATGACAACTTTGGCATTAAAATAATATAACAAATCTTATTTAACCGTTTAATTATGTTTTTGAGTCAGTATTTTGTTTACATGCATCAGACGCGTGGACCGAAAGACAGTCAACTCTTGGACGGATTTGATATGAAATTCGACAAAGATTTGCATTTTAGATGCAAACACTGTGTACAAATTCCATTTATCTAAGATGCAACTTTTTCTGTTATCGCATTTACATGCATTCGAAAGTAGAGACCGACAGATGGTAAACTCTTCTTCAGATGTGGTTCAAAATTACATATGGATCCATACTTTAGATGTGAGATCTAAGAAGTCAAATTTTATCTGTATAGATCATGTCATTCATGTCATTCGAAAACAATTTATTGTAAATGTGTTTTTCCAATTTAGAGAGGTCTGAAATGTGGAATTTCGCCAAATCTCAAGATCGAGTTTTTAAACTTTCTCTCTGCACAAATTGGTATTGGAGAAGTAATAACCACTTAGTCTTATAATGAAAAAGAGTTACTCTGAATACATGAGTCTTCAATATTCATTGATATGAGTAATGAAGAAAATATGGGATTTTGAAATTAATTTAGAGTTATTCAAAATGAATAAACATTATTATAATTTCTGAAATTACTTTAAACCAGTACCAGTAGTCTTTGGAATGTTTTCTCGCATACTATCTAATAAAATTGTCATGCCAGAGAGCGCCTTACATGGCACTGGCATAGAATAATTACGAAATATTAACTTTTGGCTTCAATTTTGCCTGTTTACTGAATCAATCGTGCCATCCATGGCTAGTGTTTTGGCGATTAATCTTTGGCATGCGTTTAATAATGCCCAAAATTCGAATTTGTGTTTTAGGCCCGTTACCTCTAAACCGATTGAAACAAAAAATTGATACAAAATTACACTTATTACCACAAAATCTTATACCAAATTTGATATTTATGTTATTAAGTCTTTAAATTATCGCCCTTTCATGTATCTGAAGTTTCAGGCAGACACGCAGCTAACCCATTGCTCGAAATTTGGCAGGTGTCTTCATTATAAATGTTACATATGTGTACCAAATTTTATCTATCTAACTCTCGTCGTTTTACATTTATCGTGTTAATTTGTATTCAGACAAGCAGACAGATGGACTTCCTCTGAACAAATTTACTCAAAATTTGAGAGAAATTTGTAAATTTGGTGTGAATACCGTATACCAAATCTCAACTGTCTAGATCAAAGTGTTTATGAGTTATATCTAAGTCACAGACGGAAAATTTCCAGAAATGTGATTTTCGAACTAAAGGAGGGAAGTATAAACGTAAAGAGTTATCAAAATCTCGATTTGTAGATTTTTTTACGATTACTATACTTTCTATACACTATGTATACGAGGGAGTAAGAAAAAAAGAATAAAACGAATAAAAACACTTTTTATTGATGTCTATAATACAGCGATCGATGTTCTTTTCCACATCATTTCCTTAAAAGCCATCGAAATGAATTTTCAAAAGCAAATAAATAAAAAGCACATTTTCGGAATGATTCCACAACACTTTGCAACCCCTTTTTGAACTTTATTGATCTACCTATTAAATCTAAAAGTGGTTGGTTTAAATTCCTTATGCAAACACATTAAGAAAAGTTTTCCCCACTTCTAAAGATATTCACAGCTGTTAGCGGTCATTTTCCGTACAAAAATTCAGTTCACATTTTATCTACTCAAAAGGATTTAAATATCGAATTTTGTAAAAGAGAGGCGTAATTTATGCTACTGATTTCGAACATGTAAAACACGAAGAATGAACTCTTTATTATTCAAAAAAAGTGAGAATTTTCTATGCGGAAGTAATCGATTGATCTGTCACATATTTATTCACTTTTCAAGGAACTAAAGCCGCCTTTTAAGTGGTTTGGGGGATGGTTCTTATTCATGCTACAATTATTTTTTATTGGTTTTATAAGCATCAGCGAATATATAAAATATGGGGAGTAAACTAAGGATCCGTAAATAAAACGAAATCGATTATGGCGATTCTATAACCTAAGCTGTTGAATTGCTGTTCATTGTAATAACTTTGCAAAATTTTGTAAATTCATGAATTTTTGCTTTTGAAAACTGTAAAAATACTAGTTGCATTTGGTTTCCAGACTGCATTTGGTTCTTAGGAGTTTGTTTTTAAAATAAACTATCGATGTATAATATACAAGCAGTATCCGCACAGCGTTGCCCGTGGCATAACATCCAAGAGGGAAAATTAGCTTTAAACTTAAGTCTAACCTCCACTCGATATGGCATGGATATGTCACGCAACATCAAATAAATATAGAAGTATATTTAGAAATCACCAAAAATAAATACAAAACAATATTTTTATAATACACATTCAGAAGTATTTAGACAGTTAAAAAGGTAAACATATGATATGTTCACAGACAAAACAATTTACTAAAAATATGTAATAAAAAATTTAAATTATACAAATAAGTCATTGCTCCCACTGTTCCACACTTGTTTATTAGCTCTGCATAATCTGATATGGAAATAAAATTCAACTGGCTTCATAATATTTCTTTGTAAACTATATTGGCTGGGAGATCATTTCGCTCCTCATGAGATTCATTCTGTCTCTGTAATTCATTTGCATTGATATTTAAAAAGACGGTTACTTCGCTCAACAGAAGATACTCCTTTCCTAAGTGTGGGCATTTCTTTCCTCTACATTTTCATTATCGCACAACAAACGAAACGTTTTGGCATTTAATGTGCTCCCGCCAAGGTTGAAGTTCCTTTTTTTGGCCATAATGAGTTTTAAATAGCTGTTTAAAATTAGACGTAAACAAAGAAATGTATTGCATATGCATGCCACTACTCTCTTGCTATTTGCGAATGCGCAGTTTGAGGTTTTAGCACATGCGCGGATAAATGCAAAGAACAGATACTGCTGTTTTACGCATGCGTGAATAGTAGTAAGAAAATAATTTAAATCGCAATTATAAAACTCCTTTTTTATTTTTATATGACTTTAATACACTAAAATACCTTCCCCAATAAATGCCGCACAAAATGGTACAAATATCTCAAATATCAGATAAGTATGTCACGAGTTCTTCTCTTTCAAACATACAGACGTTTTCAGGAGATTTCATTTCATAATATGTATAGATTTATTGGTAGTGTCTGTTTGTTATTTGTTAAAACTGAAAAATATGAACTTGTAGCGATTGGCGATAGGTCAGGACCGAACTCGCAAAGTTTGTATTCGTAGCTGAATAACATGACCACAAGACAAAAGTAATTACTCATGTCTCGTATCTGTTATTTGGCTTATAAACCTATACCACAAATTCATTGAATCAGATCACTACATATATTTGCTCGTACAAATGAAAAAGTGTATAAATTCACGATAAAAGGGATTAAACTGGTAATTGTGCATAATCATTGAAGATTATGCATTTCCCGAATATTTTTAGTAGTATATACTAACAGGTATACTTAGTGGTAAATAATTAGACATTAGCAGGTGATTTTGTATAATTTCCTGTGTATGTTCAAATGGTATTTAACATAACATATACATTACAACATGGAATCAGAAGTGAAAATCCTACTTTAGAATTTATGTCCAATGGAAGCATTGCTTTTGTCTTAATTTTAAAACTCGGGAAAAAATTCTTCTCTAAAAATTAGGCTTCATTTTGTTTTCCATCGGAATCGTAAAGAAGAAAAAAATTCTCCGAGTCCTTCAGGTTGCAGTTTTTATCAATGGAAACTGAAACCGAAAACTTTTTTATTTCACAAATCAAGGTTAATTTTTTCTTAGAATATGGAAATAATAGATAATCATAAAAAAGATCCACTTTGTATTAAAAGAAAATAAGAATATTCTTCAAACAAAACAGCAAAGATATCTTGAGTCTTCCGAAAAACTTAATATTTTATCCTAATGCATAGCAAGAATTAAATTTCTAACCAATCGACAATTACTACCGATCTTCATCCCAAATTCCCCATGACTTTCTTTTCTTGCTTGGGTAGTACCAATTCATTAGCGAGTCAATATCTATTCATTCAACAATTATAGCTTTAACAATGTTAAAAAAGTCCCATCCTTCTTAGAGGATAGGTAGCATATTAAACGAATTGTGGTAGTGGGAGAAATGAGCAGCAATACTCTATCCAAAGCAATTCCCATTTTTCACGCGTTATGGAACTTTCTTTTTCGAGGTAGATCGAATGAAAAATTTCTTTTGGTACTTCTTCCGGAAATATTCTTTTTTTTTTTATCTCGGTTTAGTATTTTTCCCCTTTTACGCAAGGAAGATTCTTTTCCATTGTTCATAGTTTTGAACACTTTTTAATGGGAGGTATTCATGTTATAAGAGGGTTGTTTAGTAGTTTTAAGGTGGGGATTCTTTGCTGCGAAGTGTGTGTTTTTGAGAAGTTGTTTTGGAATTTGTAGGTGCTGATAATAAAAACAAGCTTGTTTTTCTTTAAAAATTTCAAAGATTTAATTTTGGTCTTTACAAAAGCTAACCAGCTGGGCTGGTCTTCCCAAAACTTTCTCACACACACTCTCTACTAACGATATTTACACAAGAGAATACCTTGCATCTAATTAATGTACAAAAGTTAACCTTTTTAGTGAATTCAGGATTTTCATTGAATCTAGCGTGGGATTCTCGGCGACTTGTTTGATAATTAACATCGGCAAATCGAATTTGTGTTTTAGATGCATTTTTCACAGCTAATTGAAACAAAAATTTGTTAAAAGGCCAAACTTGTAGTTACAGAATACCTTACCAAATTTAATATATTTTATGTTTTTCTTTTTTAAATAATCGCGTTTATGAGTTTCTGAAAGTATAAACCGATAGATGGTGAATAAATAGTTGAATTTGACTAAAACTGTGACATGTATATCTACATTGCAGATGCTAAATGTAAGTGCCAAATTTTAACCATTTAGATCTTCGTTTTGTAGTTATCATTTCAACCTTTATTCAAACAGCCGGACAGACAGGATTTCTCTGAATGAAATTTGCTCGAAATTTGGTAGAAATCTTGAAATTTGGTGTAAAGACCGTAGACCAAATTTCATCTGTCTAGCGGAAATAGTTTTTAACTTATCTTTGTCACAAAGAGATGGACATTTTCCAAAAAATGTGTTTTGTGAACACAGGGAGGTCTAAAACTTGGAGATTCGTCAAAACCTCTGTTTCCTATTTCTGACGATTACTATATTTTCAATATATTACATATACGATAAAATAAAAAAGTGATTGCAAGAATGGAAAAAAATTGTTTTCCTTTGAAGCAATAACGTAAAATTGACGCAAGATTTTAAGAGAGATAAAAGTAAGATAAGTTACGTAAAGATTTTTTTTCACCGTAGATTTTTTTTTAACTAGAAGTAAATTGCTATATTTTTTATTTGACTTTTAAGCATATTTAAACAATATGGAATGTTTTAAATTTATTTTGGCATGACACTGAAGAATATCCAAGAAATCACTTCGTTGCCCTTTTCGTGATAACGAAAAGCTACAAGATAAAATAGCTGGATTTGTCTTCTATGGAAAGTAAAAAAAATTATTACTGTTATCTAACTTCACTAAATAACCAGGTATATAAGCACGTTGACTGTCGTATCACTCTTGCTGATAGTTCACATCTACTATCTAATTTGCTCCCACTTACTATCTAATTAGACAACTTCATATCTACTACAGTTAAGAGATAGCAAAGAAGAGGGTCACCTAATTAGAGAGATTATTCGAATAACAGAAGTAAATCATGGGAGGGAACGTCCTCCAGACATACGAACCCCGAGAGATCATAATTCTTGCTGGAGGGATGGGCTCACGGGTCGATAATGACTATTTCATTACGGACATTAAATGGAGTTCAGTGTTTTCAAAGGTCAATAAACCGGATGCAATGGATGGCCTAAGATACCAATGTTGTGATATTTTTTATAATTTATAATGAAAATCATCAAGCTTCCTATACGAAACATAACTTGACCAATAAATTCAAAGTTTAGTGTTGCTGCACTAAAGAAAATAAATAATGAAACTTCTACGAAATAAATAATATGATTCTTATTTTAAAAATTATTAAATACACGCGACTGAGGTAAGCTAAAAAGATCGTTGGATGAATGAAAATAAAGAAATAATAACATTTTTTGGCAACATCGTGTAGAGATTGATCGGAATTTTCTAGAACTCCACAAGTTAATACATGCATTGCTTAAGTATTCAAAAAAATTGCTAGTAGATACATGAAAAAATTTCTGTTATTCAAAAAATATCTGAAAGCTAGTCATTAGCGTTGCCACAGACATCGAGTCTAAAACTGAAATGAACAAATAATATTGTTTTAAATTCATTTGCTGTTATTTTTTGTGTTAATTAAAGCTTTATTCTTCCTTTCTTGTCACCATTTTACTATCAAATGTAACGTAAAACTAACGTAATAAAAAATTTCATTAAATTTTTCGAACAATACTGGCAAAACAAACTTCAATTACCAAGGATCAGGTGACTCGCTATCAACCAATCACAAAGCGAATTAAAAGAAATGTTTCATAAAAATGTTTTATATAACAGATAGATAATTCGGATTTCTTTCCTGTAGAAATAAGTTGAGAACTCTCATGTGCGAGACTTTTAGAATAAAACTCTGAGTACTTGAGCCATTTGCAATTTTACACAAGGTCCATAAGGAAAAAGGAGTAAAATTTTATTAGAAAGCATTCCATAAATTTTCGGGGAGACAATTCCAGTTGTTTTAAATCTAAGAAGTTTCAAAATATTGCAGATTTAACAAAATCTTGGGATTATATTGTTTAAAAATTACATATTTTCGCTTTGTTTATTTAATATACAAGAAAGTAAAATTTAAAATCCTAACTTTTTATTGATATATTTTAAATGTCATATCTTTAAAAAAAGTTTCAAAAGTAAAGAAAAAGAAAATCTCAAAAATATATTTACTGCAATTTACAAGCACTTTTTTACTTTGTTGATCGACCTCTTAAATGGAAAAGTTGTAGGCTCAAATTCTTTATGCAAGCTTAAGCAAGAAAGCTTTTAACACTCTTTAAGTCATTCAGTGCAGCCAGCTGTTATTACTTTGGCGAAAATTCGGTTATTTCGGTATCACTTTACATATTCAAAGTGATATCAGTATTGAATTTTGTAAAAGAAGGTGCAATTTACTTTCGACCATGCTACTTTTTTGAATCTTGTAAAACACGATGAATAAAGTCGTTATTTATTGAGGAAATACATGGAATTTTCTTTAGGAAATAATCGATTGATCTACCATTTATTTATTCACTTTTTGGAAGGCCAAAGTTATTTATTATGTCATTTGGTGGATGATTTTAGTGATGCTGGAGTTTTCATTCCTTTTATAAGCATTGGTGAGAAAATAAAATATAGGATACTGAAAGTTCTGCATTAAGCAGAATCGAATATGTTAATATAGCAACTTGATTTGTTGAATTATAGTTGCAAATGATTTTACAAATTTTTGTGATCTTCAATTTTGAATTTTAAAAAATAATTTATATAGATTAAACCCATTTGATCTAATTTTGAATTACTTGATTCTTTCTTAATTTTAATTGAAATGGAAATAAATCGAGAATATATTTAAATAATGTCACGTATTACTTCTTAATCTGATAACAGAACAGATCCTTTTTTTTAAAGTATGAGAATATTTATTCCTGTACCTCCTTCGTCATTAGAATTGTATCTATTATATTAAATTAAATATTAGAGTTGTTCCTCATATCTTACGTTTGATATCAGTACAATCGTTTGATATTAAAATGGTTCATTCTATTTCTTTTTGATTTTAACATAATCGGTATAGCATTCGATATTAGAATTCTTTCTGCAATTGTTCTTTTATAATTAAATTTCTGTTTCTTTATCCACTTTGATATTAGCGTATTCGATTGATATTAGATTTATACTACCCATCTATTCTTTGACATCAGTACAATCGTTTGATATCAGAATTTCTCTTCTTCCTTTTGACATTAGAAATAGTTTGATATCATAATTGTTCCTCTTTCTTTTCATATTAGCAATCGTTTGTCAACAGAATAATAAATTCTTTATTTTTGATAACATTCTTCCTATTATCTTTCCCTTGATAATAGAATTATTCTTCCTATCTTTCTTTAGATATAACAATTAAGCCGCATATCTCTCTTTTATATTAGAATAATTCCTCTTATCCTTCTTTTAATATTAGTATAATAGTTTAATATCAGAATTTTCCACTTTTATTCTTTTTGGTATTAATATAATCATTTAATACAAGAATTCTTAATCCTATTCTTTCCTTTGATTTAGAATTATTTCTTTTTTTCCTCCTTTGATATTAATATAATCATTTTTTATTAGAATTCTTCTTCTTATCCATTTTTGATATTAGTATAATAAATATATATTATAATTTTCCGTCTTTCTTTTGATATTAGTTTAATCGTTTAATACAAGAATTCTTCCTACTATCTTTCTTTTAATTTTAGAATTATTTCATTTTTTCTTTTTTTAATATTAATACAATTATTTTATATTAAAAATAGTCCTCTTATCCTTCTTTTGATTTTAATATAATAGTTTAATATCAGAATTTACCTGATTTTTCTTTTCAATATTAGTAAAATCGTTTGCTTTAGAATTATTTCTTCTCTTTAATATTAGCATAATCATTCAATAATTAGAAATATAAGAAAAATTCTATCTAAAAATAATATTTTTCCTATACTAGGCATGGGAGTAAAGAGCATTTAATTGCCAAAAAAATCATTCTGCAGATTTTAATGGAATTCCACGTTTCAGACTTGCTTCAGGTAAAAAAAAAAGAAGAAAAAAAAATTCAGAATTATGTTTCCACATTTGTTCTTGAATATGACTAGTTAAAAGCTGAACGGAAGCTATTGAATTTTGTAACTGAGTGTGAACGTTGTGAAATTCAATCTGATGTGACAATCTATATTATATTGTGGACTAAATTCGTTTACGAGATGTTTGTCTCTTTGTCCGTCCGTGCTCATTTGATGACTCATCATCCAGTAAGTCAATTAATACGAGTATCAGCATTTTGTAGTTGTTTTAATTACCACGAGGCAATATGTCAGAACAAAACTATTTTCTAAGTACTTTTGAATTATTGAATTGAGATAATCAGATTCAAAATTCATTTTCATCAATACCTTTTTTGGAAGTCAAAAAGAAGTTCCAAAGTAAAATTTATCTTAATGTAACTTTTATATTCTAAAATTTCTCATGTCAATATTATGATGACATAATGAAGCTATTCATTTGGAGGAATGAAGCAAATGTTTTAAAAACGGTCACAGTTTTCCTGTAGAACTAAAGTAAAATTTTCCAGCCAAAAAAATTATTCTTTGTTTCCGGGAGAAAGAATAATTTTTTCGAATAAGTCAAGCCACTTTGCCTTTATTTCTTAGAAAATCAATAAGTAAAAATTCTTCTAATAAATCATATTTTATTATTTTATTTCATCGAAAAATCGGAGAACGAAAATTTCCCTCTATAATCTGGCAACACATTTTATACATGGAGAAAAAAAATAGAAAAATTTTCGAGGTCAGTCAGGTCATATTCTTAATTGGATGAGATCTGATTCAACTTGAGATTTAAAATTTTTCCAATTTAATTGTAGAATTCTTTTCTCTTTCTCTGGATTTGTTTTGAATTTCATTTTCTCATGCTTTTTTTATTTTCTTTATTGTTTCGGATACTTAATTTTTTTCATATTTCTTCTTTTGATTACTATTCTTTCTCTATTATTTCTTTCTTAAAATTCTATAGAAGAATCAAACTACACTTTTATTTTTTTCTTGAAAATAGGAATTAGATATATTTCTTTCAAAATATAATAACGGACAATTTGAGATAGATATTGATAGTAAATGTATTCATTTGTTTTATATAGAAAATAATTATTTTTCGCTTACTTTTGTATAATTTAATCTATCCAGTACTGTTTTAAAAAAATGTCTAAAGTCTTAACTATGAGTTAATTCTCTTGGAACTAATTTTACAAAAACAAAAACAATTTTTTTTTTGTCAAATGGATCTAAACAGGAAGGACTCTAGACTGAACTGAACAGGTGGTTAAAAAGAAGTAATTATTCAATTCCAACACCTGTCATTTTCATCTATCTAAATCAAAATCTGGCACAAATGATTTCTACAAATGATATCTACCTTTTCTTCTAGCATGCGCAGATGCGCTGAGGGTTTTAGAATTCGTTGTCAAACAATATATATTTATATATATATATATATACGGATGCGATTCATTGCATTCCATAAGATAATTGCTAACAATCTCTCCAAAGATGACACGATAGGTTTAGCAAAAATACTAAATTCACAAATTCACGCCAAAAGGTTAATATTTCGTAATTATTAATGCATACAAGATATTTTCTGGGAAAACACCTTTATTAGAGAAAAATTTGGAAATATCACTCCCTGTGGTTTTTCATTACGAAGAACAGGAGGAAGTTGAAATCCCCTAAATGTATGTTTTATTTCATTCCTGTTTTTTTAAATCATTGAAATTTTTTAAAAATTGAAATTTATCATAATAGAATAGTTTCTTCAATTAAGGAAAGAAGGTAAAAATTTCCAATTAAGTTTGTAAATATTCCTGTTTTACTTTACAAAAACAAAAATAAAATTCTGAATGTAAATCAGGCTTACTTTTTCCATAAAGAGAAAAAGAATGAACAAATTTCCGGAGTGAATCGGGCCTCAGGTTTGTTTCTATTAGGAATTAAAAATAAAAGTCATCTGAGAGAATCTGTTCTTATTTTGAGATTTAATTAGAAAAAAAAATTTTAGTTCCTTTTTACTTAGGAATGCTTTCTTGAAATATATATTTGCATATTGCATTTCGAAAAATTCCAGAGGGAGTGATCACCCTAAAACTTTCTCACAAACTCTCTAATACACTTGTCATGCCAGGAACGCCTTACAAGGCACTGGTGTACAATAGTGAAGAAATATTAAATTTTTGCTTTTTGCTAGATCTATCGTGCCATCCTTGGCGAGTGTTTTGGCGACATATGTATGGAATGCTTTTAATAGTATCTGAAAGTTGAATTTTTACTTTAGACGCCTTCTTCCCAACCGCTTAGAATAAAGATTTGATAGAAAACTGCAACTGTAGTCACTAATTTCCGAATTAATGATAAATTTAAGTCACCCAATTTTCGAATGATCGCGTTTACACGTTTCTGAAAGTACAGACCAAAGGACAATCACCCCATAGTTTCCTTTTTCTCAAAATTTGCTAGGTATTTAAACTATAGATGCTAAATCTGTGTATAGAATTTTATCTATCTAGCTCTCCTCGTTTTGTAGTTATCTTGTTAATATATATCTGAAACGACGGCCGTCCGAACATACACTGAATATAGTTTAATCAAAATTTTACAGAAATTTGCAAACTTTGTGAAAAATATGTACACACATACTTCAAAACGTTTCTGAGTTATCTTTGCTACAGGCAGACAGACAGACAGACAGACAATGTGTTTATCGAACTCAGGAAGGTATAAAAGTGGAGATTCGTCAAAAATCTCCAGTTTGTATTTTTTGACGATAACTATACTTTTTCTGTACTACGTATATGAGGAAATAACAAGTGATTGTATAAAATACTATTTTCCATCGATGTACTATCCCAATGTATTACAAATGAAACAATTCCTGAAGTTATTTATTTAAGAATTCTTAAGATATTCATTTTTCAAACTTCATAATAATTAAATCTTGAACCTTTCCCTAAAATTAATATTTCACCTTGGGCCTTAATGCTGAACAAGAAACTTTTTATCTTCTTTCAGCTCTTGACAATTCTTACTCTACTATCCGCACTAAACTCCTCGTCGATTGGTTTCCATTCTTAGAAAATACCGATCCATTAGCAAAGGTACCTCAAGCCATCCATCTATCCGGCGAGTATCGTTTTAATAATCTAAAAAAGTCATATCCATCTCAAAAGATAGGTGCATATTAAGTGGATGGAGAAGGGGGGAGATAATGGGCAATAACACCCTCTCCAAAATGCTTCCCATTTTGCACATGTAATGGAGCTTTCTTTTCGGAAGCACGTGGAAAGAAAAATATTCTCTGGTGCTTTTGGGGAAAATATTAATTTTATCTCGCTTTGATATTGCTTCGCTTTTATGTGGAGGAATACGCTTCCATTGTTCGAAGTTTTCAAGTAGTTTGTACTGAAGAGTTTACATATTAAAAGAGAGTAGCCCGGTGGTTGTTGAGAAGTTAGTTTTTGAAGAGTTATTATAGAATTCAGTGGAGCTGATAATGTGAACGATCCAGTCTTTTAAATTGGTTTTGAAAGATTTAAATTTATGGTTTAGAAATTACAAAAGAAAGAGTTGTTTATGGAATAAAGGAGGTTTTCTTTTCTAGTAATAATGCAGAAAACGCTGTGATGTTTAAATGCAAGAGAACGCATAAAATATTACTTTTAATCACTGCCACATATGAGTAGTATAGAGAAAAAAATATTAATCGTCAAAAAATTCGAAAATGGACGAATCTCTACGTTTCAGACCTACCTGAATTCGAAAAACATATGTTTGAAAAATGCCCGTCTGTCTGTCTTCACAAAGATAACCACAAAAAACGATTGATCTAGAAGCATGAAATTTGGTATACGGTCTTTATACTAAATTTATAGATTTATATCAAATTTCGAGCTAAATCTGCTGAGAAGTCTGTCCATCCGGCTGTTTGAAAATAATTTGAAACGATAGCTATAAAACGAAAAGAGTACGATAGATCATATTCGTCACACAAAATTAATCTCTACGATCTAGACACTTTCCAAATTTTGAACCAAATCCTATAAGGAATTCTTCAAACGCCGGTATAGGACCGCGGTGGCCTGGTGGTAAGGTCTCGGCTTCGGAACCGGAGGGTTTCAGGTTCGAGACCCGATTCCACCGAAGAACCGTCGTGTAAGGGGGTCTGTTGCACGTTAAATCCGTCATGACCAAACGTCCTCCTGCTGGTGTGGAGAGGGGGGTGCCAGCTCAGGTGTCGTCCTCGTCATCTGACCGCGGTTCAAAATTACGAAGTCCGTCCCAAAATAGCCCTAGTGTTGCTTTAAAACGGGACGTTAATATAACTAAACCAAACCAAACCAATCAAACGCCGGTATGTGCATCGGGAAGCATATAAACAAGATAACTCAAAGGGCGCAATGACTTATATACACCAAATTGAATATGGGATTTTATGACTACAATCATAATTCTGTGTCAAATGTTTGCTTCAATAGTTTGGAAAAAACGCATTTAAAGCACAAATTCGATTATCAGATATTATAAGCGGGAAGAGCAGAGATTAATTTCCAAATAGCTCGCCAAAGATGACACGATAGAGTCAGTAAAGATGCTAAATTCACTCCAAAAGAAAATATTTCATAACCATTGTACACGAAAATTTCATGTAACGCGTTCTCGTTTATGATGCTTATTAGAGAGAACGAAGAAAAATTTGGGGAGATAATTCCAACTGGGTGTTACAAAAAATAAAATATATAGTATTACTAACAACGACTCAAACTTATTTAATTTGAAAGTTACAAATTAAAAAAAACTCTTAGACTAATACATATTTATATATAGCATCCATAACATTTGAATTATACTTATAAATATTTTCATTGCTATTATAATATTTTCATTTGAAAAACACGTAGAATTCAACATAACCTGGATTATGCAATTTGATTATACGATAGATTAATTGAAAATGTATGTATTCACGCCAGAAGTTAATACCTCGTATCTATTGTACTCCAATGCCATGCAAGACATTATTCAATTATTAGAAAGTATGCGAGAAAGTTTTCAGGAGACTACTTCCACTGGTTTTATATATGAATATTTCTACTTTCCTGTATAAGAAGCATAGATAAAGTATTGCATTATTCAAAACTTCTATTCCCTATACGAATATAAGTATAAATTTTAATTTCTTCGTGTATCTTTTGTATACGAAATATAAAGACTTTTTTGTATACGATATATAGAGAAAATATTGTAATCATCAAAGAACTAGAACACAAGCATTTTATGAATTTTTACGTTTCAGACTGCACCGAGTTTGAACGACATTTTTTTTTTTATTTTTTTCCCCCTGCATCTGTCAGTATCTCTGTCTGTCCGTTGATTTACGAACATGATCATCCAAAAACGTTGAGCTAGATCAATAAAATTTGTTCTATGGATTTAACTCCAAATTTGTAGGTTTCTAGGAAGTTTTGATCGAAAACAATTCCCATGAAGTCTCTCTGGTTGGCTGTTCAAGTATAAGTGAACTCAATAATCACAAAAACACCCTTCTGGATGGATAAAATTTGGTATACCAACCTTATAACTAAAATATAAATCTCAGTCAGATTTGGATCCATATCCATCAAGGGGTTGACCGCCTGTCGGTTTGAACTTTCGCATGAATGTAAACACAATAACTCAAAAATGTAATTGACTTAAATAAATAAAATTTAGTACGTAATTTTATGACTATAATAATTATAGATCTATATGTATCAAAATTGGTTTCAGTCATTCGAGGAAAAGCCATCTAAAATACGCATTCGTTTTTCTGGTGCTTATGCATTAACCGCGTACCAAAGTTCACCTGATCAATCAGTAAAAGTGCTAGATTCACTCCAATATTTCGTAACTATCGTTTTCCCATGACATGCAAGAAAAAAGTAATAAAGTAATATAAATCACGTTGGCAATGAATACTGAAGTTCAAAGTCGCGTAAGAAATGAATAAAGCATTAATGGCAATTTTCATCATCATCTTTTAATCGCATATATTTTTTACCTGCTTTTACCAGTATTGCATTATTATTATGTATGCATTTTTGAAAGCAGATGCGTTTTTAAAAGGTTGACCTGCTTTTATCAGTACTGCTTTATTATTACGTATGCTTCTTTGACAGCAGATGCGTGTTTAAAAGGTTGATGTAGAAGTATGACATCATAACTACAGTTATTTCATCTCAAAATCGGTCGAGCTCCAAAATTTTGTTTGACAGCTAGAAAAATTGAAAATGAAAGTTTTAAAAAATTGTTTCAAACCGGTTTAAACTGGTTAATGACTTAAATTAATTATGGCAAATAATGAATTAAAAAATAATAATATTCTCACATGTTAACTTGAAATTTGTGATCGTAGATTTCCTTTAATATTTTTTCAAATAAATTTATTCTAAATTTGGAATTCTTTAATTTTTCATGTAACGGACTTATTCTAAAATTCATCTGTATAAAGTGTTACAGATTACGAATGAAATGCTTCATTTTGGCGAGTATTACGTATACTACATCAGAGTACCATTTATTAAATCCTTTATGTGAAAGTAGATATATAATCCGGATTTAAATATGAAAAAATTCAGCATTTGTCATAATTTATAACAAAAAATCAAAAATTAATCTTTTTTATTAAAAATTTCTGCAATTGTTATTCAATTGAATCTGCAACAGAAAATAAAGATTTAATTTAAGGGGACAGTTGACTCTATTAAACCCTTTTGGGAATTATTCATTTAGGGTTATTAAATTTTTTATACATATGTATTAAAATATAAATATGTAAAATTTCTTAAGAAAACATTTGAAAACGAAATTATTATTTAAAAGAAGGTAATAAATATATCAATTTTAAAAATTTCAAAATATTCCAGGCGTCTTAATTTTTATTTTTTTTTATTATTTTTTACTTATTACCCAATGAAAATTTATTTTGAACAAAACTATGTATGATTTTGTAATTCCTATTAAATATTAATTTTTTAGGAACATTTTTATTAACTAAATTTTCAATTTTCATAGACAATGTATGCTTTTCTGAACTAAAATTGACTTTTAATTATCTTAAAAAACCTCGAAATATAAAATGTATACTCCATTTTTTTTCATGTTTGACCGAAACCTTTATTTTCAATTTTAATTAATTTCTTCAAAAATTAAGACACCTGGAACATTTCAATGATATTTAAATGTAATTACAATGTCATTTTGAAAAAAGTCATTAGGATGTACTTTTTCCCTCTTAACCCTTCAAATATTTATTTTGCTGAACAATGCATTTTATGACATTATTTTAGTTGAATATAAATATATATTTTGGTAATGAAACGATTAAAATAAAATTGCACGTTTTCATCCATTTTTTTTAAAAGTCCACTGTCCCCTTAAGCTTAAAAAATTTTTGCCTTAAAATTTGAATGTTTCGTTGAGGTGAATTGAAATATTATACACAATTTGGGCATTTTGTTTACAATATTACTTCCAAACAAAAGCCGATTATTGCAAATCACTTAGTCTTTCCTTTTAAGAACGATACATTTCTCTTTCCTAATAAGTTAATGATTATTATATCGATATTCATTTATGCAAATAGTCAGCATTAGCTCGGAACTCAGAAAGCACATTTCATTAAATAACTTATATTCAATCAATTATTAAGTTCCTCAGAAGTCTCCATTTGGGTATATTAAATATATTGCAACGAAAATAGTATACCATTTAATAAGATTTTAATCAGAGTAATATTTTATCCTGCGGTAATATGAAAGATATATCCTGAATAAAAATGAGGAGTCATTTTGTAATAAGTAATATTTTAATGAAGAACTAGTTAATCTCTTTTTAATTTGAAACTGTCTATAAATTGAGCACTGCATCTAACAAGCTTTTAACCATCACACTTGAGGTGATATAGACGATTAAAAATTGCTGAAAGCGATTTTCTGAGTAGTTAGACCTAAAGCTATCAACGATGATATGCGATTACTTTTAACGTATTGGATGCTCATTGAAACAGATTTTTATTATTAAAATCTAGCCGCCTCTGAGGTCAGATGGTGCAACAGGTATATAGGTTATATTTAATTTCAGTTAAATCGAACATGGTTGCGTCAATTTTTCAGACATTAAAATCGTAATATTTTAATTGTTTTCATATGCTTTATCCAAGATGTGCGTGGACTTTCAAATGGAGATCGAGGTCATGGCCTTATTGAAAATGTAAATGTCCGGTTCATTTATCTTCCAAATGTATCCGTATTGTCACTGGACTTTTTTACTCACTAAGCAAACTGCAGGTTTTAAACTGCTTCGTTCTGGCTTAGCTTTCAACAATGGAGGAAAATCACGCCATTAAAATATTTGATGAAACAAAAAAAAAGTATTTGAGTCTCAGGGCAGCAAGGTAATCTATTTCTCCAAAGGTATTTAAAAAAATTGCTAAAATTCAGAAAATAGATTTGCTTGAATATTAAATTATTCTCTCTCTCTCTCTATATATATATTGTTACGGAATTTTCAATTCCACTTTTAAGTCTGTAAAGTCGCCGGATTTGCTTATACTACGCAAATGGTGTGAAAACAATCGGAATGCCTCAATAAAGAACGACGACTTTTATTAAACACGAAAACACAGACGACGAATAAAAAGACGATAACTATATACAGCCGAGACGAACATACAGGACAACACACAGAAACACTCTACAACATACAGTAGACTACAAATAGTAATCGACCATCGCACTCAAAGTGTCGAGACAGAATCCAGTAGAAGGAAGGAATTCACGTAGCTTCAATCTACGGCTTCTCCAAACGTCTACAAATCTCCATTGTCTCCTAGCTTTAATGTATCCAACTGCCGACTCACTACTACTTGCTACTCCATACACGACACGATGCTGTTTCTAAAATAAACAACAGGACTCGGCACACAGCTCAGTTTAGCAACCGCTTGAGCTCCACACAGCGCTTGGATTGACCCAACTATTCCGCCGTTGCTTCGCAACCCTCTCGACGACTCGCTTCACTACTACGACTGACTTCATCTTCAGACTGGCGGACCGAGAAGGTTCTGGACCAATCAGGCATATCTCAGTTTCTATTTGATGAATTCTTCGCCAAGTCGCCAAATGGTCGTCAAGCTTTGAGATCATTGACGTGGTACCCGATCAGCATCCACAAGTCTGATCGTAAAACGGTCATTGTAGTAAATTAACTAACAGTTAAAGAAAAAAAAAGAAAGAAAAGAAAGTTCATTAGAAAATTACTGAAGAAAGAAAAATAATCAACTGAATAAAACTTTTTCACATACTCTCTAATAATGATACTATCCCATAGTATGCCTTGCATGGCAGTGGCGTAAAATAATTATGAAATATTAACTTTTGACATGAATTTAGTATATTTACTGAATGTATCGGTTGATACTTGGCGATTATCCATTAGCATGAGGTTAATCGTATCCATAAATCGAATTTGTGTTTTAGATGTGTTTTTTTCTCAATCGATTGAAAAACAATTGGCACAAAACTACACTTATAGTTACAAAATGATAAAAAAAAATGATATAATTAAGAGTTTGCGTCTTCGTTATTCTGAAAGTGCAGATTGACAGATGTTCAACCCCTTGTTGGATTTGACTTCAAATGAAGCAGCTGTCTACATATAGATGTTAAATCTGTGTTCCGAATTTTATCTACTTTGATATTTTTTTTATGTAATTGTTGTGTTAAATTATATTCGAGCTTCCGGATAGGTAGACAGAATATGTTTAAAATTTGATAGAAATCTTTCAAGTTTGGTGCAAAGACCGTAAACCTAATTTCATCCATCTAGCTCAAAGCGATTATGAGTTATCTTTGTCACAGACAGACGGAGATTTTTCGAAAATATGTTTTTCAAAACTCAGGGAGGTCTAAAATGTTAAAATTCGTCAAACTCTTGAATACGAATTGTTTGATTATTGCTATACTTCTTTTTACTTCTTACACGAGAAAGTAAATAATCAGATAACTGATCTTTGAATGCAACCCTAATTCAATAATTATTATTTAAAAATTAATTTTATTTTGAATTTTTTTTATACAACTTGATCTTTTAGACCCTTTTCAATATCCTTTCCCTTTGATTTATATTTAAAACATCTTTTACTAAAAATCATTAACAATATATGCACAGAAAATAGAATTATTCAGAACAACAAAACTATTTGTGTCCAAAATTTGGATTTGAATAAATATCTATGCTAAAATTCAAATTTAACATGAATTTTCTTCATTTAATTCATTTACATATTTTTATTTCATTTTTCTTAAAATCTAACTTTAAATAAAAATATAACCAAACATCAACTAGATGTAACATATAAATAAAGTACTTTTAAATATTCATTACTTTAGTGATCCTTTTATACATTAAAAGTACTCGTAAAAATTTCAAACCGCCTTCATATCCTAATTAAATCTACAAGTACGTCACCAGAATAGCCAAGTAAATTGAGGTTTCCGTTTTTTACAGAAAATGATGGCTCTTCAACCACTAAAAGCCATTTAAATGTTCTTCAGTATTGATTTCAATTAATCCGACTTTATTTTGCTTTCATCCCTTTGCTTTTAAAGTTGAGAGATTTGATTCAGTTGTTCCATTTCTATCGGAAATGAGCTTTCTAGGAATCCATTTTGTTTTAGTATCAAGAATGGAAATGAGATGAAATCCCTGGATGAAGTTTTTCGTGTTTTCTAATTTTTTTCCCGAAACCATTTCATTTGATTGAAACAGAAATTAATTCTTATCAGTGAGTATATTCGTTCGGTATGTTAATAAAAGGATCCGTTGTTTTTGTCTTCTCAATCTATACTTATATAAAGCTCAATGTGTGTGTGTTGGCGCTCTACAGAAAAGACCATTTGACCTACAGCTACCAAATTTGGTACGTGTATAACTTGGAGGACGGGAATGGGCACCTGGGGTCCCTTTTTTTGAAATTTTAATTAGAATTTTAATTATTAATTAAAAACTAACTTTCCCGCCAAGAAATATCTTCATTTCCCCACCGCCAAAGGAGTAAGTCTTCAACATTTTTTTCCCAATCTAATGACGCTTAGGCCTAACATTTTTTTGGACGATTATTTCAAACGATTCTGTTTATTTTCTTAATGTTTGATGCATTTAAAATTAAACTTTGTTAATTAATCGATCTTTCAGATTCACTCTGAAGTACTTTTGAATTAATTTAAAACAGAATAAAGGAAATTAAAAATTTCTAATCTCATAGCGTTACCCCAACTGGCGTAGAAAAATTCACGCATTTGCGTTACCGTAAATGGCGTTGAAAATTCAAGCATGTGCATTATGCTCTGATTATTTACATCTATTTTCAACGGAAGCGGAGTAGATTTAAATTATTTTTAGGTTAGTTGTATGCTTTTGTAATTAAATGGTATTTATGTTAGTTTAAGTTCATCGTTTTTTAAGGAATTTTTTTAACCTGTTTTCGACCGATAATTTTAAACAATTCTGTTTATTTTCTTAGTGTTTGATGCATTTAAAATTAAACGTTGATAATTAATAGATCTGCTCATGATGAATCTGAAAACATTTTGTTGACAAATTCTTGAGATATTATATAAATTAAGAAAGATACTCTTTAGTGCCCATAAGGTTTAAATACTCAATGACTCTGTTTTCAGTAATTATATTGCAAAAAAATGCTTTGTTTCAGTAAAAAATATTTTTAGATTAATTGCTGATTGATCATTTCCACTTTAAAACATAAATTCTACGGGAGCAAACAGAAAATTAGAGAAATATAGATTACGTTATGACAGAAGGTCTTTATAATATTATGAGTGAATTGAAATTCGAAGTTTTAAAATATTTTAATGAAGACGCTATTAAAGTAGGAATTACATAAAATTTTTAATTATTAAAATTTTAACGAGAATTAAGATTGGCGAACCGGCTGGTCGCCAAAGGCGGCTAGTAAATAAATAAATAAAACTTTATAAATCTAAGCTAACTCACCGAATGTACAGCAGTAATAAGAAATGAAATTAATATTTCACTTGGCTCTAGAATGCATTCTATTGGTCGAAATAAGCTGAAATGGGAATGATCGATAATTCAAAAAATGTACTTAACTATTATTAAATAAATAGTAGTAGAAGACTTAGCCGATAGGTGGCACTATCACCATTTAACATGCTTTATAAATGTTAATTAATATAAAAAAGTACCATTAAAATGCTCAAAATGTTACCTTTCATATTAAACAATGTGCTGCAATCTTAGTGCCATATTTTGTGTGTCCGAATATCAAGAACTTGGAACCAAATGCTATCCTTGAGATGTAGAACAGCTGCTGGTCTTTGACCTTAAAGAAATATTGTCCTTAAAGGAATCCCACAGCCAAATGTCGTAGGGGGTGATATCCGGCCGAACGTAGAGACCATGATGTCGGAAAATGATGAATGACTGATCATGTGTGCATTTGTGAAACTTTGTCTCATCAGTTACATTACACGATGATCAATCCAGAGCACATTCTGTCTTCTTTAGAATGGAAAGGTTGCTCTTCGATAGTAAGAGGCTTTTCCTGTGCCCACTTCAGCAATCGTTGGTATTAGCTTGCTCGTTGAGGAAAACGTGGAATTTGTCACTCCGCAAATTCCAAAACCAAGTGACTCAACCACCATTCCATCTAAGAACTAAAGTGAAAAATGTTACGAATGCTTGAGTCTTCATCTTTCTATAGGTGAATAGGCTTGATTTTGTATGAATAAAAATACAAAATCAGCCATAAGATATTGCACATTGGAATACACTATATCCAATACATGGAAAGAGATGTCACACTCACATTATCATGTGGCGAATGACTGTTGGCTTCAACGATAATGATAGCCACATTTTTGACTCTAGAAGGCGGTATTCGATTTCGTCCTCCATCTGAAAAAAAATGCTAAGTTGCCCAATTGTTTCAGATTTCTGTATTATATTGCTTACGACGCATGCAGATATTGGGCTCCTTTGCATTTACTTCATTCGAATGAATTCTTTTACAGATGTAACGGAGTTCTGCTGGTTCTGGGTAAACAATTTTACCAGTTGTTCTTTTCCTTGCAATGCAGATATGATGGGTAGAGAGGTAATTAGTGCTCATGCAAAATCCTCCTTATGTTCCCCCCCAAAGAATAATGCTAATAGGCATGCCTGTAACGAGAATGATGTTTCACATTTTCAATATATGCAAATAAATACTATTCGTTTTATAACGCCATCTGCTGGTAAATTTTGATATCAATTTTTTTTTTTATTTAATGAAAGTTAAGTGCATAATTTGAATTATCTGTAATTTCAATTTAATCTC
>JAPMOR010001838.1:42680-53641 GCA_026543865.1 Argiope aurantia
TATTGCAGTCAAACATACTTAAAACACTTTTAACAAACTTTTTATAATTAAAAAATTATTATGAAAATAATAACAGCATCTTGGAAACACCAATAGTTTGAATTTTAAATTGCTGAATAGAGAAGTTTGAGATAACTATATGCTTCGGAATTATAAAAAGAAACATAAAAATTTGTCTTATTTTTTTAAAGTCTTTTTATTATTTTGATAACACTTTTTTACTGAGCATCTAATACCTAAGAAGTAATTATGTGACACATTTAGTAATTTTATTAATAATAGAATGTTTTGATCGATTTTTTCCATCATACATTTCATATTGTGGAATCAGCTTATAGTATATTTTAATTAAGATATTTCACACGAGAATTAAAATAATAGATCAATTATTTCATTTCTTAAAATTTCTTTTCTTTTTATTTAAAAGGAATAGCCCTAATTACTCATATAATACACATATTTGTAATACATTTCAAACTTTGATTCTTCGGTTTATCTTCCTCTGAGCGAAAATCCTCTTATGTATTCATATCCTTGTAAAATTCATGAATATATCTCTAAAATGATACAGTTAGTTACAAAGGCATTCTGAAACTAGTCGTTCTTAAAATTAATTAATTCTAAAAATTAATTAAAAGGGATTTAAATATTGGTTCAATTTAACCATCGTCTTTTTCATTTTATCCCTTGGGTTTTAGAGTTTGAAGAATTTCGTATTTCAGCATTACTCGTATCGAAAATGAATTTTCTACAAATAAAGTCTTTTTATTTTTATTTTTTTTATTTCCAAGTATTCTTAAAAAATGAAACTCTTTTTTTTTTATTGCATTTACTATACTTTTTTTTAATCCCTGATTCAGCTCTAAGTTAAGATTTTAAGAAATTCTTTTTAAATTCTTATATTCTACACGGTCATCTGGCTTAATTGTATTTTGTAGCCATTGAATTCCTTTTAAAGAAAAAAGAAAGAAAATAGCTAGAAAATTCTAAAAAGTTTAAAAGTTTGAATGCTTGCAGAAAAAAAAATCGTTTGGTTTTGTAACTATTCTTAAAATTTGCCTCGATTTGGAGAGATTGTTATCTAATTAAGGATTGTATTGATAAAGCCGAAGAAATTAATTTTTTAAAGCTTGTTTTATGATCTAAGATTTTAATGGCTCCAAAATGAGTTAAAATAGTTTTCATGCAGATTACTCTGGTTAATATAGAAATATTGAAATACCATTATTAAATATTTCTGAAATGCTTTGTGTTTTAACTATTTTATTTATTATTTATCGGCACTGGTTTGGTTGTTTTTGTTTAATATGTATGGGCTGAAGCATTGTATTTTTGACACTTCAAGACACTTTACTACTTTAAAAGCAAGAATGATTTTCAAGCAGCAATAAACATAGTACCGTTTTACTGATAATTATGTTATAACTCAAAGAAAAGTGTTTAAATAATTTAAGATTTAAATGGAAACCAAAAAGAATAGTCTTCTCAAAATTTTCCCGCATACGTTATAAAGGTGTTACCTCCCCCCCCCCCCAATAAAAATTATGAGCTTTGTCAAGATTGGGAAAACCCCGAGTGCTCAGTTTTTTTTTATAATATGAGAACATGATTTTGTTTTGGTTAGGAGATTTGAAGCTCGAAATCGCGTAGGCATTCAATAAAGCATAGATGGCAATTTTCATCATCTTTTAACCGCATATATTTTTTTTACCTGCTTTTACCAGTATTGTATTATTATTATGTATGCTTCTTTGAAAGCAGATGCGTTTTTAAAAGATTGACTTGCTTTTATCAGTATTGCTTTATTATTACAGAATGGCTTCTTTGACAGCAGATGCGTTTTTAAACCGTTGACGTAGAAGTATGACATCATAGCTGTTATTTTATCTCAAAATCGGTCGAGCTCCAAAACTTTGTTTGCCAGCTAGAAAAAGTGAAACTGAAAGTGTTCAAAAATTGTTTCAAACCGGTTTCAACTGGTTAATGACTTAAATTAATTAAGACAAATAATGACTTAAAAATAATAATGTTCTTACATGATAACTTGAAATTTGCAATTGTAAGTTTCATTTTAATTTTTATTTATTTATTTTTTATTTTTAGATGTTCTCCCATGAATGTTCTGGGTTTTGTATAGTTGCGAAATACGTGTTTGTATCTTGGATCATTTTTTTAATTGACAGCAGAAAACATTTAATACACAGTTACAATTTTAATAATAACAATATACTAAATTGCATTTACTTAAGTAGTTGCTTTTTGGAATAACGTGTCTTGCGTTTGCATGAATATTAAAAAGCGTTTTCAAAGATGGTAGACGATTTGGCGGATTTATTGCACAATTTGAGATATATTTGAACTTTAGATGTCAAATCTGTGTAGGAATTTTTTTATCATGCTCTTTAATTCTTTTAGCTATAATGTTTCTTTACTCAGAGAAACAGGCAAACTCACTGGGAATGGGTTTTTTTCCTTCAAAATTTGAAATTTGTCTACATATTTGATAGATGATTCACCAAATTTCATCTGTCTTGCCTAATTTTTTTTCAGAGATTCTATTTACAGACTAGTGCGACCTAAATGATAATTCCAAAAATGTGTTTCTTGGATTCAGGGAAGCTTGAAATGCAGAAATACGTCAAAACTTCGAAGTTCGAATTTTTTGATGTTTACAATATTTTCTCTCTATACATTTTATATATGAGAACGCAAAATGTAGTATTAGTTGTAATATAAAAATAAAAATTCAATTTCTTGAGTTTTTTCAGAGGAAAATAGCCCTCATTTGTATTTCATTTTGATGAAAACAGAGAAAACCCCCAGAAAAAGCTATGATGCAGAAAATAACTTCGTTTTAAAATATGCATCGGTCTATTAATGTTTCACAGCGCTGATTTATGAGCAAGAAAAGGTGGAACCCCCTTATTACTCCGTCTTATTCATATTCTTGAATCCTCTTTCTACTCTCTGAGTATGATTTCAGCCAAATTTAGACTTTTTTCAACCCTATACCAGATATTTTGCACCCGCGTATACATTTCGTTTCAAATTTTTGAAGGATTGTAATTTACGAAATTTATTTTTTGACAATATTCGCCATATATGCTGCAACAATATCTTTGGATATCGTTTTTTTTTTTTTTTTTTTTTTTTTTTTTTTTTTTTTTTTTTTTTTTTGTGTGTGTGTGTGTGTGTGTGCTTGCTTAATTGTTATAAACATAGATAATGAATGTTAATGTTGGCCGTTTGCTTGTATTGAAAAGCACATGTGCCAAATATCATTAAAATTATTTAAAAGAAATTTTGAACAAACGTTTGCATTTATCATTTGGCGAGGAGGCATCTTTTTGTATTTTTTTTGTATTTCATTTTAGTCAATCTTAAAATTAATTTTTCTCATCATTTTAGTGAAAGTAATAACTCTAAAGATGTTAGAGTAACCAGGGGCCGCGGTGGCCTGGTGGTAAGGTCTCGGCTTCGGAACCGGAGGGTTTGAAGTTCGAGACCTGATTCCACCGAAGAACCGTCGTGTAAAGGTGTCTGTTGCACGTTAAATCCGTCCTGACCAAACGTCCTCTCTCTGGTATGGCGTGGTGTGGAGAGGGGGGTGCCAGCTCAAGTGTCCTCCTCGTCATCTGACCGCGATTCAAAATTACGAGGTCCGTCCCAAAATAGCCCTAGTGTTGCTTCAAACGGGACGTTAATATAACTAAACCAAACCAAACCAATGACATTGATATCAGCGGACTGTGGGAGTGCGTACAACTGCTGTTTACAATGAAAAAGATACAACATTTTGACAACAAACTAAACTTTTTGTGTGTGCATTTGTTCTTTGTTTTATTTTTATCTTTTTTTCTTTGTTCCTTCTTGTTTTTAATCATTTTTTAATATTTATTTAAGTTTTAAGTTTAAATCTAAACTTTTTCTATAAACAAGATTTACCTATTAGTCTTGTAATTTTTTTCCAACTTTACGAAGCTCTAATGCAGCAAAGTCTTTCCATTTCCTATTCCAAAATCCTACTGGATCGCGGTGGCCTGGTGGTAAGGTCTCGGCTTTGAAACCGGAGGGTTTCATGTTCGCAACCCAATTCCACCTAAGAACCGTTATGTAAGCGGGTTTGATGCACGTTAAATCCTTCCGGGCGAAACATCCTCCCGCTGGCATGGAAAGGGGGTGCCAGCTCCGGTGTCGTCCTCATCATCAGTTCAAAATTGCGAGGTCCATTCCAAAATAGCCCTAGTGTTGCTTTAAAACTTTCTAAAAAAAACCCCGACAGATTTCAATTTTATATCTAACTTTTTGCGCAAAAAGACGCGATTCATTTTTTCTCTTCCAAGCTTGCCTACCCAAATTAATTGAGAACTTTCCCGACTCTAAGAACATATTCATGTGTTGGTGATAAAATGACCCTATGTTTAAATAGCTGTAATAGCAGTACTAAATTTTCTTTTTGTTGAAAAGCTTAATTTTTTTTTTCAACAAGCTGGATTGTTCTCTACAGAATTTTTCTAATAAACTTGTAATAGCATATTTTAATGCATACATATTTAGATTGAATATACTTAGAAGTTATACTAAACTTCTAATAACATACTTTCTAGCATACTTGCCATGCCATAGAACGCCTTGCATAGCTTTTGCGTATAATAGTTCCAAAATATTAACCATCGGCGTGAATTTAGTATTTTTACTGAATCTATCGTGTCATCCTTGGTGAGCTATTTGGTGATTAATCCCTGGTACGTGGTAAATAATATCGAAAAATCAAAATTGTATTTTATGTATTTTTTAACCGATTGAAACAAACATCTGACCCAGAACTACACATGTTTTTGTTGTAATTCCATGCCAAATTTGATGTGCTTAAATAATCTTGTTTTTGACTTATGGTACGTGCATGTATTTGAAAGTACAGACCGATAGACAGTCAATTCCTTGTTTGATTCGGCTCAAACTTTGGCAGGTGTCTACAATGGTTGACACCTACCAAAGTTGTTAAATATATGGTTGACACCAACAATTCTAATTGGTTGTTAAATATATGTTTCGAATGTAATCTGTCTAGCACTCTTCGTTTTGTAGTTGTTCATATATTCGAACAGACGGACAAACGGATTTCCTCTAAACAGGTTTTTCTCAAAATTTGATCGAAATCTGCAAATGGCGTGTAAAGAATGTATACCAAATTTCAAACATCTAGCCCAAAGCATTTTTGATTTATCATTGTTACTGACAGATGGTCGGACATTTTCCAAAAATGTGCGAATGTGTGAATTCAAGAAGGTCAAAAACCTGGGGATTCTTTGAAATATCGAATTCAAATTTTTATCTATTTCAATACTGTTTCCATACTGCATAAAAGAGAAAGGAAAAATAGGTATTGACACACTTTAACACAGAAAAAAATATTGTTTTATGCGTGGATATCATTTATTCCATATTATCTATTCTCTCTTAAACTTCGAATAGATGGAACCTTAAACCGAAATGTATTTTCAACAAAATTTATATGCATAACTCATAACTACATGCTCATAATATAATTCTACTCAGCTGTTAATCATCTCAAACATCCTGATTTTAACAGCATCCTGAATCCTGATTTTAACAGCAACAATTTCAACCACCTTTCAGATAATGTCCTTCACAAATATAGACACGAGCCATACCCAAACTCAGTGCTATCCATTAGACCTTCAATACGAAGAGATATTCCTTTAGCTATTATGTTTACCTAGCAAAGGCTCACAGTAGAGTTCGCAGTCAATTACACCGTGGTGTTTAATTATATTGAATAGAATCGTCAAACTCCCACACCTTGATAACTGAAATTAATATAGCTTTAACGGCAACTATCAGACATGGAGCAAATTATTATGGATGCCGACAAGGCTTCTAAGGTAAATCTTTGATGTATAGAATCTCTGTATTCAAGGATATAACAAAGCGATATTTCGCTTGAATCTATAGAATTTACTTCGTACTATTAGTTTATGTTATTTGTATGTCGAACAGGAAATCTGAAATTATTGTCAGCAAAGATCTTGTTTAAGAAAGGATTGAGAAAGTTTCATTTTCCAGGATACGAAGTATACATAGAGAAAATGTTGTAAGCCACAAACATATTAATACAGCGATTTTAATAAGCCTCTTTCTTTTAGAGTGAACTTAAATCAAGGCAGTCATCTTTGAGGATTATATCTGCCTGTGAATACGTGAATTTTAAAATGAAATAAGATACATGGTGGAAATCTGCAACATTTTTGAACATATCTATTAAGTTTTATACGAAATCTGAGTAAGCCTACTGGTAATACCGGTAAGTCTGTCTGTTCTGTACATTCATTAACAACAGTATATGAAAACGCAAATGCCAATATAGATGAAGTCTGATATATAAATTTATTGTAAAAATTGCTAAAAAATATCGAAATTTAATCGAATTTTTAAATATTAATACATGATCTTAACCGACTTATTTCAAAAATCGAGTCCAGGTACCGAACACTAAATCATTCAAGTGTCTCTTTAAAAGATAAGAAAAATCCCCCCCCCCTCAAACATCGCAAGCACAACATGTGTTCTTATAGGGTTGACATACCAAAATGGTCTCCGCTTATCCAATAGCTATTAAGCAAATGTATATGAGAAAATTTCCTTTTCTCCAAGCCCGTCTGGATGAGCATCTACAACGAACAAAATATGCGCCTCGAGTATTAAATCAATCATACCTAACGAAAGGGGAATGAATTTTCGCAGTGATACTAAGACATTTGGTGTCTTTTAGTATTGATAGAGTTAATATCAAAATTGTAGTTCTATGTCAAATTGGGACACCATGAAAGGCTGGAATATTTTTTTATTGTAGGCTTTATGCAGAATATATTAAATACAATCCGATATTTTTAAAATTTTTCTCTGATATGAGATATGAAAATATATGATGGAATATTTGAGAAATAAAATTCAGTTATGCAAAAAATATCCTTCCCTCCTACAGAATTTAAATTTTGAGACAAATCCGAACAAGATTTGCTACAAATATTTAGATACAAATTTGCGAATACAAAGATTTGCAAAATTTAGATACACTTTTTTTTATTTTGTCCCATTGTTTAAATTTAAAGGAGAAAACCTGATTATTTTCTGTTTTATTTATATGCGGAATAAAGAAAGGGAACGTAGGACGATGGAAAACAACATTCATTTAAATGATGGTTGTACCAGAGTGTCCCGTTTTTAATGGCACTATGACGTCATGGGACATAACTCTATTAAGAATGTTTTTGCTCGCAATAAATTGAGCTATTGACATAATTTGCGACTTGGTAATTAATTACTTTATTGAGAGAATTATGAGCATTAAGTTAAGATATCAGAGATTTATTTGAAAAGATTTGAAATTTAATTGAAACCAAGCACTATTGGTATTCTCGATGAAATCAGTAAATTTCCAAGACAACTAGCACAAATATTTGCAAACCACTTAATTTTCTTTTGATAAGAATTTAGAATATTTTCTATTATAGTTATCTAAGAAAATGATAAACAATACAAGCCAGATAATACATTTATTATGGCTTGTTTCCCAAAGAAATTCAGGAAGAAAAAATATTCTGAAAGTCAGCTTACTATATGACCACTTCATTTTATCTCTCATGTTACATGTATTAGGGAATTAATTTTCATTATCGATCGGTGTTACTCGAATTAATTAGTTTTGTTAGCTATGCACTTAATGACCCCCTTAATTACTTTGATGATTGTAATTCTTGTTAAGGGAAAATGCTTTTCAAACTCTTCTTTATCATGTCTGTAAAAATCATGAGAAATGTTAGAGCGCATATTTTTATATTCCTTATTAATGAATTGTTATAATACTAATAAATATCCGATGCTTGTTATTTTAGTTCCTTGTAGATGAAGTATGTAGAAAGAAAGCATTATCGAATTTAGATTACTTATATGAACATTTCTTTTTTAAAGTGATACAAGGCTGAGTTGGAACGATCTTCATAATTTTGAGCTGCTGTCAGATGACGATGACGACTTCTAACTTGACGCCTTCTTCTACAAACTTCCTCACTGGAACAGCGGAAAGAAATTTCATCCCAACGGATTAAAAATGTTACGTAATTACTCTTCGCTGGAATTTTTAACACCTAACACCACACCACACCTCCATTTCTAGAACTTATGTGGTCCCTTTCCGGTTTGGTATAGATATAAGTGGACTTTTATTTGTAATTTTTTCACAACAATTAAAAGGAAACAAACAAACAAATGACATGAAACATAAACAAACAACATAACAAGAAATGATAAAAACTAAAATGAAAAATATCTTGAGTACAAAAAACTGGATGAATGAGCATTACAATGTACAGTATGAGTGAAAAAATAAAGGAATCATAAATATTAGTTACTTGAGGGAGGTTAAAGTATAAATTATGAATAAAATTCTAGGTGAATTAAATGGTTTCCTAAGAAATTAATAGGAATAATCTAATTGAGGCAGTTCTCCTTGATCAATTAGGAATCTAAACATATTTATTATTCTTTTTTGGGAAGATGAATTATTAAGGACTCTTTTGTACCAGAATCGTAAAAGTAATGTACACAAATGCACAATTAGCAGTAACATCTTTTATTTATATTAAAATTGAATAGAAAATACTCAAGAAATACTTAACACCTGAAATTATATTTTTTTGTTAAAGAATCCTGTATATAAAATATTATTAAAATATTATATCATTTTTGAATTTTCATCTTTACATGTTTTTGAAAGTACAGACAGACAGATATTCAGCCCGTTGTTGTATTTAGCTCTTCATTTGACAGGTGTTCTACATTATAGATGTTAAATCTGTGCACCGAATCTTATCTACGAAGCTCTCTTCGTTTTATATGTAGTTATTCGAAAAGACGAGCTTTCACTGAACATATTTTGCTCAAAATTTGATAAATATCTGCAGATTTGGTGTGAAGATCACATGCCAAGCTTCAACCGTTTAGCTCAAAGCGTTTTTGAGTTGTAACTTATGGCAATTTACAAGCCCGCTGACAGTTATCTGTCAGCGATTTAAGTCGAGTGAGCGTCTCTTGTTTTTTGAAGTAACGCCAACTAGGGTCAAGAGTACGACTTAGCTACTCACGTGCCACAACCCTTTTTATGGGGCGTACTTCAATAATGTATTTCATTCACTCCTCCACAGATCGTAATTTAGACCTGAATCATAGAACGCTCATCTTTGAACCAGTAGCCCTAGTGGTATGACTCTGAACATGGAGGAATTTGTGACCACGACAGATTTATATATGTGCCAGTCACCACACACACGGAGAGTCTTTGGCCGGCGAGGTTCGAACTCACAATCTAACAGATGCTACCAACCAGTCTATCCCGGCCTGCTTTTTTTAGTTGTTTTTGTCACACGCAGACACAGAATTTCCAAGAAATGTGTTTTCCGAGATCCGAGATTCCGAGAAAAATCCCGAGATCATATTCTTTGATAATTACTATTCTTTCCCTATACAAGGTAGACAATAAAGTAAAAAAGAACGCATATAAATTCCATTCTTTAGATTTCTACAGAAAACAAATAAGTTAATGTTTCAGTTTATATTTATACAGATATGCACAACCTGAAATTATTACACTGAATTAAAACTGAAAATATTAAAAAATAACAACAAATATTAACAATTTAAGAACAAATAACAAAAAAATTAACAATATAACAACAAATATTTTACGTATTCTTTTAGTTTTTTTTAACATAGTTTCAAAAGTTATGTTCTTTTTTAAAGCTAAAATAATCCGTTAAATATTTGTTGCCCTCATAAATAATTGCATTGACCACAAAATATGTAATAATGTTTAATATGTTTAATAAGTTAATGCTTAATATGTTAAACTCCTTTAACATATTAAATTTAATCGGCAGATTGCATAAAATATTTTAATGTCTCATTCCATCTTTACGAGAAAGAATCCATTTACTCTGTTTGTACAATACACCACAAATGTTCCATTTGCTCCCAGCACATATTCTTACCTTTCTGAAAGAGGTACTAAGGAATTGATAGCAGTTGATTTCACTCAATCGCCTGTTTCATTTGATAAGATAAAATGGGCGAATCACCCCGTTATTCCAGTTTACAAGATAATTTCATTTCATTATACGACGAAAAATTCCACCGCCACTTATTTGTTTAAAGAAATGAATATGTTACTCAAAATTCGTAAATAATTTTTTAATTCGAATATATCTCTCACTAAACGAAATTTGAAATAAAAAATTAGCTTTTTTTTTTGCTTTGTTATAATTTTGAGGTAATTTCAGAAAATCGACAGCAATATTTATTTTCCTATATCGTAAGAATCCTTTTATTACTGATTTATGAGGGGAATTTAAAAATTTGTTTTTTACCCAATATTCGATAAATTATCAGGTTTCTCTACTTTTTCATATACATATTATGCAAAGAGAAAGCCATTTTATCATGAAATAATTGTACCTTGAAATTTCGACAACAGGTTTCATATTCCTTTGAATAATAATAATAATAACAATAATAATTAAAAAATTAATTGTTTTTTTCCTTTGTTATAAATTTGAGGTAATTTCAGAAAATCGACAGCAATATTTATTTTCCTATATCGTAAGAATCCTTTTATTATTGACTAGCCGCCTTTGGCGACCAGCCGGTTCGCCAGTATTACCGCTCGCTACAATTTTCAATTAAATATTTTAAGTAACTGGTCTCTTAATAGATTCTCAAACAAAACATTTTTAATCTTCAAATTTTGATAGTCATACCAAACTTATACTTTTGTTTAGATCGTTTCGTTCAATTTACTCTATATATTTTGCTAATTTGTTGTCATTTCCGGTAAAACGTCAACTTTAATTTAAAGTGAAAATGATGAAATTGCAATTAATATAAAG
>JAPMOR010001843.1:1127-15658 GCA_026543865.1 Argiope aurantia
TATATATATATTAAGTTTGAGAGTCACTGTCAAAGATGGAAGTTTTTGTGTTTCGGGGAAAATCAGAATTGCACCAACTTCAGTTAAACTAATTTTATTCATTAAACATTTCATTACAATCAAAAAAAATTTCAAGTTGCTTTTTGCCTATGAAGCTAAAAACATTAATTTACAGAGTCTATTTTTTATTCACTTGTATGTTAGCAAAATAGAATTTTTAGAGTTTAGATATTTCCTTCTAAATTGCTTTTCTGACAGTTCTTATGCATTGTGATATTGTTCTTGTTCTAAGCTTTTGTGTGAAGTTTGCTGGGCTCCTTCATGCATGCCACTCCAGTTTCGCTGCACCATTTACGACTCTTAATGAACCAACTCTTGCGGTGCATATTTTTTATAGAAATTCCCATTTTTCTATCTTTTCACGCCTTAATGCAGAAAATCTGATGGTTAATTTAAAATTTTAAAAATTTATCAAATGTTGATTAATATAAAATCATGCAGATCCTTTTTTAAGGACTGCATATGAATCAACTCGGATCCGTTTTAAAGATTTATCATTTTCTTCCGTTTATAAAACTTTAGCTATTTTTTTTTCGTGGTTTGAGAAACAATGTCGTCAATAAAAAAAAGGCAAAAGCAACAAGTTCTTCTGATAGGTACAAGAAATATGTTTATTGCACGCATTGAAATTTTGTAATGGATTCATTCTTTTAGGTTTTTCAAGAGTTGCAAATCATTTCATGGATCAAAACAAGTAAATGCTGTTTGAAATCAGTTGTTGGTATAACATTTCACAAAAAACGAGCAAATATCACGAATTCTACATTTTTCTTGTTTGAACAATTGAAACATTTCTGAATAAATATATTTTGAACGAATGCTTTGCTTTTCTCATCCAATGGGCGTGACGCAAACCTCCAGAGTTCTAAAGCGCATTTCTCTTTTGGGAACATTTCCAAGTAGTGCGATGGTGAGCTCTAAAAGCTTTTGGAATCATTTTGAGGGCGGACGAACTGAATCCTTTTTCCATGCATTGAAACATCAAACTGGGCAATGCGAACATCACTTGGATCGATTTAGCTCCAAGAATTCTGAAATAGTTTAAATATCAAGCCCTGTTGAAAACACAGTTGATTTAACTGTAACTGTTTCAAGCATGATGTTGTGGGCACGGTGAAGACACGTCATCCAGAGCGTTTCTTTGCACATCTTCAGCTCACTAAGGACGCGTTCTCGTTTTCGTGAGAACTGAAGCTGTGTCAAAACTCAAACTCTAATTTGATTTATAATTCTTCAGGATTCTTTTGTTTTGAGAATAGACGTAGCTATTGATTCTATTGCTCATGCTGGAAGTTTGGTATTGAAAGTCATTGAATGATGCCTTTTCCTGAATGATTGGGGCCGCGGTAGCCTGGCAGTAAGACTTCGGAGCCGAAGGACTTCAGGTTCGATTCCGCCGAAGAACCGTTGTGTAAGTGGGTCTGGTGCACGTTAAATCCGACGGGGCCAAATGTCCTCCTGGTGGTATGGTGCGGAAGTTTGGAGGGAGGGTGCCAGCTTAGTTATCCTCCTCGTTATCTAACCGTTTTTCAAAATGACGAAGTCCGCCCCAAAATAGCCCTTGTGTGACTTTAAAAACGGGACGTTAATGTAATTAAATTGAAACAATGATTGTGAGATGATCCGTAAATTTTATCTCCTGCAGTGCCTCCTAACATTTTTCTATCCCATATATAGTCAATGAAAAATCAGTTAAGAACTCGTTTTTTAAATCTTGAGCTCTATTTTTTTCTGTTTTTTGATCTTAGACTCCGAAAAGACGATTTCTTCACCTTATCATACAAGAAATTATATCCTATACTTTTAAATACTGCTACATCGAGACATGCATTGTCCAGAAAATTCTTTGTAGCTCTCTTCTTGGATAGTTCATTACAATATGAACTTTGATGATCTTTATTTGAATATCTGTCACTTTAGGACGAGCTACTTTTCTCTTCGTATTCATAAGAAGGCGTTAATATCTACTCAAATAGCAATCTTTTATTTTATTTTCATGTTCTTGATCCGAGAGGTTTGACGATCCGAGAGATGGATCACGCAGTTTTTGAAGTTCTTAAAGTCAGGACTGTAACAGATATGAATTGATATAGCATTGAAATGGATGCATTGAGTATTGATACAGCACTGAAATTACTTGGCAAATGGTCTTTCGAAACAAACCTTTTTTTTTAAATAGACTTTGCTTCCCTCTTCAATTTTTTAAAATCTGTATTTCCCATTTTACTCGGCTGTCTTTTCTGTCTTTGAAAGAGTAAAAATCTTTATTTTCCTTTTAAATATATTAAGGATATTAGAGTGATAAAATCAAAGTTCTGTAGAACCATTCTCTAATCTCCTTTTCAACTCTTCTGCACTTTTGCCTCCCCCCCCTTTTTTTAAAAGTTTTTCAATTTTATCTTTAACATGCTTTTTAATCTATGAGGATACGCATATTTAAACAAGAAGCACATCTTTAGCAGTGCAGCGAATGGGATCTCGGATGTTTAAAAGTGCAGTACATTCCCGAGTATCCGGCTTAGGTATTATCCGGCCTAGTCTTCTTCCATCGCAATTAAATGAGGAAGACAAGGGTCTATGAAGGCAACCGTTAAAGATTTTTTCAAAACCTAGAAACTCTAAGATTTGTCTCTTATCCTAGGATTACTTTTTCATATCTGCGTAATCATTGATCAGTGAAAAAAGAAATCAGTTAGAGCTAATTATCTTAAGAATCAGGCCTACGATTTGCGTTCATGTTATATTTCCTCATTTCGGTTGGACATTGCAGAAATTGTCTTAGAATGCGAACAGTTTACATCCTTTAGCTTACTTTTTCTGTGACAAATTCTTGGAACATGCGGAGCAATATAAATTGTCGGTACAGAACCTTCTATCTTAATTCTACACGTTACCGGCAACTGCTTCTATGATTCCTCGGGCAACGGTTGCTTTGATATTGAGATAAATGGAGGGCTCAGTACTCTGTAAGAAGAGAGAAAGTACTTATAACATTGAACTTTGCTATAAAAACTTTGCCTTCTGGTATGGGTGGGCAGAGAAAAGAGTTCATAGAACACCAGCCTATCCGGCTTTTTTGTTTATCCGGCCAGCTCTTCTACCCCATTAAGCCGGATACTCAGGAGTATACTGTCATTCATTTTTTATAATGGAAAAAATGCTTAGAACTTCTTTTATGGCAAGTTTGTTTGGTACAGGATTGTAGACACTTGACAGACAAAATAAATGCTTATAGATTTTCTTGTTAAAACTGACAGTTTGATATTTGATGCCATTAGTACAAAATATTATAAACTAAAATTTTAATGTCACTCTTATAATACTATTTCAAACTGTTTCGTTATAATGATACTTGCATGACTTTTGACTTGACTTATAATAATTTAAGACTCAAATATCAGGAAAACACGCCCCATTCAGTGGAACGGCTAACTGCGAAATGAGATTGTGCTCGAGTCAGTTTCAGCCCGGGAGAATGACAAGAAGATGCACGTTTTGGCATGAACATTCCTGACTGAATTTGGAACTGTCGAAGTGAGGAGAGGAGAGAAAATGCATTCTCCTGCATTCAGCAATTTTTGTCTGTTATTATTTATATATTTACTCATTCGATGTGAAGATAAATTAATTTCTGAAAAAAAATTTCTTCCGTTTTGAAAATTTTAAAGCTTATCAGTGACCCCTTAAACATATGTTTTAAATATGAAAGTTTTAATCGAGATAGTTTTAGGTCTTAAAACAAAACGGAAGACGGGTCCATTGAAATTTCAAACGTTTATTTTTCAGTCTTGCAGATATTGTGTACATAGCTGGTCATAATAGAATATTCTTAGCAATAGAATCTCTCTTTTTAACTCATTATGGCTGCATTTCTAACCTGGCATTGCTTTGTCACATTTCGATTCCTCAGCTTATCTTTACAAAAAGAAAAAAAAAATGATGCACATGCAGCAGAATCGCACTGTATAAAATTTTGAATTTTTAATCTAAAGTGTTATTAAAAACTCGGTGATTTTAATTCAAGCTCCTAAATAATAATAATTGAATAATGTGTTGAAAGGCATATTAATAATATTTAGGAAAGCGGGCATCATCACGATGGTGCTCGTTTAAAATTTTTGTTAGTGAAGGGTTGCTACTCAATCATTTTCACTCAAGAACAAACCGGAAACTCAAAATCAAATTGACTGGAATTTTATTTGAACTTTACTTAGCTACAAAGGAGATTAAACATTCAATGTATCTAAAAAATCCATCCTTCAACATTTAATCTGAGCGAAAACACCGTAAAAGTAGAAAAGTTCGGAAGTTGTCCAAATGTATTTGTAACTTCAATGAATAGCATCTGTATTGGAAGCAAGCTGCAGAAATGGCTGTAAATTTAGAACAAAGACATAAAGAAATGTTTGTATTTGCTCGTGACGTCAAACGGAACGTGTGTTAAACGGGAGAAGGCGTCCTTGCTCTTATTATTTGACGTTCAACGACTGTTATCAGTTTTGTGGTTATAAAAACGATAGCATTCTGCTGAAAGTACACCGAAATCTCAAAAAGGCTAAAGATCGTTTTTGTAAATGTTCCTGCACAGTAGTTGCACGCTCAGTAGGAACTATTTGCTAAACCGCACACCGAGCTGCAATTGCAACACAAACGAGATGCTTCTTTTTATCACACGTAAAAAGCACGTGAGGTTTTGAAACGGAGATCGATGTTTGTATGAGTAAACAAAAAATATTTGTAGAGTTAAAAACTCTTATTAAACGCTACATACACGCGGCATTAAAAATTTTCTTGATTTTTTTTGTAAATTAATCGTTAATTTAATGAATCTAAAATGTAACACAGCATTCACCTGATGAATTTCAAATTGAAATTACTTCTTTTGAATTAAAAATTTTATTGAAATTACTCCTTGTCAATTTACGCATTTAGAGTAAAAGTATTCTGTTAGATCCAGGAGAAGGGTATAAAACAACTTGAGAAGTTTAGAACTCGACTGAAAAAAAAAACTACCCCGCTAACGCGACTAAATTTGGTCTTCATGCTATTCCAACCATCAGATTTCTATTTGAACATGAGCTCAAATTTTCCATTATTTCTTTGGTTATTTGGCGAAGTCAACTACATTTACTTAAAATTAAAACAGAATCTTATTGCATTGGTAACGGAAATTAAAACTAATTTATTTTTTCCCCATAAATCAAACTTCTATCGAAAAAGTATGAAGACAGAATTTAATTATATTTAGCTGAATAAATATTTGATTTTTTGAGTTCCAAACATACCAAGTTATTTTATAGCCTCTTTGTTTAATTTCGTTTAGTTGTATTAACGTCCCATTTTAAAGGAACTGTTTTGGAACGGACCTCGTCATTTTGAACCGTGGTCAGATGACGAGAACGACACCTGAGCTGGCACCCCTTCTCCGAAATTCCACACCATACCAGCGGGAGGAAACCACCTTGTACTTTTTAAACCGGAATGATTACAAGAGTGAGTAGAAAACAGTTCTGCGACAACGTTTAGACAGAATTCGACACATTTAAACTCTACTTTACAGTTATTACATGCTTTAAACATTGTGATTATTTTTAATTATAAGATTGAGATGCGGGAAGTAACAAACAGCTATAAAATCAAATTGATACGAAATAACTTAGAGTTTAAACGAGGTAATTGCAATTTCATTTTTTTTAGGTCAAAAAGAATCTAGGTATTCACATTTTATGATTCTCATGCAATGGCGTAGTGAGGGCAGATTGCTCCCGGAGCATGACCTCAAAAACTGCATAAGTGAACTAAAATTTTTTCTCCATCTATTCCCTCCCTGCATCCGGTCGCTACATCACTGTTTCGATGGTAAATATGTTGTTATTAAATAATGCAGCACCTCTCTTTAAGTTCAACTGAAATTAAACGAAGTTCAATTTAACTAGTCACGGAGTCCACCTATCTATTTTGTAATCGTTATTGATTCTACAATAATACATGCGTTCGTCGTATAGTGAAGAAAATGGACTTCCCTAGACAATTTGGAACGTTTTCTTCTTAATCGATTGAATTCGAAATTAAATATAGATTTACAAAATTTTATATCGAGAACACAATGAGGACGGCTATAATCTAACGATCAAAGAAATTCTGAATGGAATAGCAATGTTCACATACATACAGCCAAACGACTTATTGTCTCATGGATTCAGTTCAAAATTAAATTCCAATTTGTAATTTTAACGTATGTTGCACCGAATCCACTTATTCAGTTGCATTCTTGTCTCGCGTTCCCACGAATAGAACGTCTGAATGTGATGCAGCCCATCAACTCTGGGAATAAAATCATACGCCACATTCCATGGCTATTTGTGTTGTTGAATTAACGCATTCTTCTAATAATAGATATAATTCTAAAAAGGGTTGCTTCAGATTCCGGAAGAGGGAGAGGAGTGCAAAACACAGAGAACATCAGAATCTTGAGGTTCATGTTCGTTTCTCGATTACTACATTTTGGATTTGAATATTTTGCAGCCGAAAAATAGAAACAGAATGTATTGCTGTCCAAAAACTACCATAGAATATGTACCATTGATATTTATATATATATAAAAAAAAAGGTTTAATGTAGATTTAAAAATCTTGTTATAAATATTTTTAAAAAAATTTCCATTCACGCAATAGATTTTATAAATTAAAGGCAGAAGTTAATTCTATCAGCCTAGTTCCAAAAAGATTTGATATATATTTTTTTTCTGGCTTGAAAAGAGTATGAAATCTGAAAGTGGGTTTTTACACTCGGCCAGTAAGACAACACATGCGCATAACGAGACTGATTTATACTTGTCATAATTTCATAAGATAGATTCAGGCGTTCCATGCTTGGCTCTAAATGATCATTTTAGCGTCTTTTTTACTGCGTATCGCATTAAAATGATAAAATAAAATAAAAAGGCCAACAGAAATTTGAAAAATTAGAAAAAAATTACAAGTATAATGAAAAATGGCGAAAAGAAAAAACATATCAGAAAGAACAAAGAGCAAAAATTGTCGGAATTAATCTATGATAAGTGATCGACTTTTTCATCCCCCCCCCCCCAAAAAACGCCGAATTCTGCAAACGCATGCGCAGTAAGAAAAAAATACAATTGGAGGGGCGTGATGTTGTCCCGTCGGGACAACTACTTGCAATCGACCGAACAGCATTTTTCAGCCTTTCTACGCTTGTGCTGCCTACTGGCCGTCTTATAACTGGCCGAGTGCAAACCCACCTTTAGATTTTCGGAAGCTTCTGAAAACCTCCCGCACGTAATTCATTTCCATAAGCATTTCTAGCGGATGGAAAGCAACGGCTGCAGGAACTCACTAAGAATTAATTCTAATGAAAATGAAAGGCTTTGATTAAATTAAACGGTTCGCCTTTGATCTTTTCGCTCCTGGACGAATAATTTACTTACTAAGCTATTCTAGGAGAACTCTCGATACGATTTCTTTTGTTGCCTTCCCATCCCATCAGAGATATGAGACGCTCACACATCGCAATCAAGGGATCCATTTGCTCTTGCTTTCACTATGCTGCACTGAACGAACAAGAAAAAGGCCTTTAGAATAAAACCAGTTGTTTTTGAGATATTGAGAATATGAATGAAAAAGAAATGTAAAAAAAAAGAAAGAAAAAGATAGCACATAAAGTGTTACACAATTGCCATGTAGCTCATCAAGGGAATAAACATTCTAGCGTATTGATTCTGGTTTATTTTCCTTAAGCTGTAATCAGTTAAACAAGATTGGCTTTAGCAAACTTCGCAAAAAGATACTGTAAAGTCAATTTTAAAAAATGACAAAGGAAGTATTTTGCCATAAAATTATTATAGAAGCTGTAGATTTTGTATCTCGACTCTCATGACCAACGCGCTCTTTCGAAATATTTGAGTTTTGCTCGAGTATCTCGATTAGTTTAGTTTAGCTATATTAACGTCCCATGTTAAAGCAACACTAGGGCTATTTTGGGACTACCCTCGTCATTTTGAATCAAGGTCAGATGATGAGGACGATACCTGAACTGGCACCTCCCCCCCCCCTTCCAAGCTTCCACACCACTCCACGCTAGCGGGAAGACGTTTGGCCCCGACGGATTTAGTGTGCACCAAACCCGCTAACATGACGGTTCTTCGGTGGAATCGGGTCTCTAATATGAAATCCTCCTGCTCCGAAGCCGAGACTTTATCACCAGGTCGCCGCGGCCTGAATATCTTGATTAAAAAGAAAACAATGAAAAAGGTCCGATTTTCTGGGACTCAAGGCAGATTAGAAAAGCAAATTTCCGGTAATAATTATCTGCCCCATGTTTTTCAAATTTAGGTTTAAAAACACTCCACTGATATCCCCCCCCCCCACACACGTAACCAGTCAAAGGCGTTAAGCGTAATTGGCTGAGAGAACGGAGTAAATGGGAATGAGAAAGAACTGTTAATATAAAGAAAGCCTCGATAGAAGGTTATAGATATTAGATAAAGAATAACAGGAAATTGTTTCTGTAATTATTCAAATAACTGCGCATTAAGAATGCGTGTTGGGAATAAGTGACAGAATCTCGTTTCGTCCGATAGAGCGCAGGAATTTGTACTATTGCGTAAATTTATTATAGATTATGCGGAATGATTAGCTAAAGTGCCGGCACATTTTTCTATGTAAATTGTTTCTTTTTATGAATGACCTTGGTTTAATTAAATTTCTGTTACATTAATTGTATAACAGTTAGACAAGATAACTAAAAATTAAGATAATAGTGCGTAACATATTCATTCAATTCAGCACAACCTTAAACTGAGAATTGCCGATATCAGAGAGTATTCTATTTTAAAAATAAATAACCTTTAAAAGTTTTGTAAAAATAAATTCTCAATCCACATATCTTTAAAGGTTTCCCTAGAAATCACACTGAAACGTAGTTGATCACGCTTATGATTTTTTATATCTTCCAAGTAAATTGAATCTAAAAATGATGTGTTTTGCTCTTGGAAGTTTTCTTCTCGTAGAAGCCAGGAAATGGGGCAGCTCACACCAGACGAATGGCGTTCTGAGCTTCTAAATCCAGGAGGAGTGTGCTTTGATCTATGGAGAGGAACGTGACGAATAATCAGTAATGGCGATAAAATGAACTATTGGATAAATAACTTCTGAATCTGAATTTTCTGGAAATATTGAAGTTACCTAACGACAGCGAACGGACAAATGGAACTGTTCCATCCCTTCCTCAAATCAATTTATTACCCTACTGCGTTTATAAATGTGAGGCACCGAATTTCTTCTAAATGCCACCTTTTAGCTGTAATATTTTTAAAAATACAAGGAGGAAAAACCATTTACTATATCTGCATTGGTAACCAAAGGTAGAGATCTTCTTCTGACTGCGCATCAAATTGGGAAGGCTAACACGCGATCTGGAGATTAGTACTAGGCAGCACTTACCTCATCAAAAAAGAACGATGGGTGACCTATAGGGGGAGAGCAGCATCCGCAAACAACATCTGAATGGGGGGATATCAGGGCTGGGCGATGGCCGAACTTCATCATCGCGATACATCATCCAACACATATCGATATTTTTCGATGAACTGTGATGTCATTATTTATTTATAACTATTATAAATTGTAAATAGCATCACTTAAAATACTTCAGAACAACTTCAAATAAAAGGAAGTTTCAATTTATATAATAAAAATATTTGCTTCCTTTTGAATAAAAATAGAAAATAATTCCGTTAAAACCATTTTAATAAAGCATGCCAACGCCAAAGCAATGTCTGCATGTTACAATCTATAATATTGCGTTTTTCCAATATAATAATTTTTAAAATTTTACTCTTTACTGCTGACTTAAAAAAACAAAACTTCAGTTTCTTTCATTTTTTATTAAAAAAACCGACATAATAATGCCTTTTCTAAGTAAAATTAAGTAGTTTTAATAAATCATTCATTCAAAATCTGATTTCTTGACAAATTAATTTCGGCTTCTTGAAAAATTCATTAGAGCATCTTTTTTTTATGTGAATACGTTTGAGTGTGAAAATGCAAGCTGCGAATAAAATTGTGGATTTAATCTGAATTAATTATTTTTACTTTTATTTCTTAAGATGAATATTAAACACATCAACAACCTTCTGATCACAGCAATTATTTTTCCATAATGATATTCAGCCAGGGAACAGAAAACAGTTTATTACAAAATGACACGCTTAAAACAAGTGTTTTTATACATTGGAATATGACAGTATTTATAGAAATATTCACAAAAATTATGTATGAAGGTGGAAAAAGAATGAGGAGCAACAAAAATAAACTCTAACTGATAAGCAAAACGAAATCGAAAACGCAGATTAATTGTGAATATCGATTTATTGCATCGCGATTCATCGTTATCATTCATGACCATGATTTCGATAGATCGATATTTTTCGAAAACTGGCATCAAAAAATCTATTTTTCAAAAATATCGATTTTTTTTTTTTCGATACATCGAAAATCGGCACAGCCCAAGTTGGTACCTTGACTCGGACGAGGAGGATTTCGTGCGAATAAAGCTGATACATTTTTTCGTGTTATGGTATTACGAGTCCAAATTTAAATTCAAGCACAAGAGTTAGGAAGCTATCTATCCATTCTCAGATATCGCCGCCTTCTTTTTTTACTGAATTTGCATGCTGAGTAACTCAGAAAACTTTTAGTTTGATTTCTAATGACTTTTTTTTTGTTCGGTTGTTACGTTATTCTTTGTTATTGCTGATATCTAAACTGTTGTGTAAAATATTCGCGATAGAAAAAATTTAAACTGCATTCAATATATATAATGTTAAAATGTGTGCTGTATCGAAATGATTTTGATTTTGTGCAGATGATGACAGTCTTTCAGTAATTTGGCAGATATCATACCAGACCTTTTCCTGATGTCATTTATATTTATTAGATGAAATACTTCAAAATTATTCAAAAAATTGCACTGAACATAATAAATTGTTCACAATATAATGAGCAGCACCACGAGCAGCTGATTTTCCATTGGCTCAAGGCCACTGACATCGACATGCAAAGATCTTTATCTCTTAATGTTTGCCACGCGTCTTGCCGATTATTGAGAGATTACGTATCGACTCCCTTCTGTGTTTGGAGAAATGACTAATAGAAGTTTTGTTAATCGAACAAATAGGGACAGTTTCTTTTTTCTGAGCACTTATTTTCCGTAATGCAAGGTGATCGGTAAAGTCTTTTTAAGCTCTTTCAATTCAAAATGGCGTCTCGTGTAGTCAAAGATGCAATATTGTAAAGTGACATTACTGAATTTATTGAGACAGGTTATAACGTCCCGAGCAGCGGAATAAGGAAGTTACAAAATATAACTAAAAAAATTTAAAACATGGGTCAAAAAGTCCAATTAGAAAAGTATACACTGTACCATAATAAAAACATTGGAAGAAGTTTCATGGAAAAAGTTTTATCTGCTATTAAAGTTGTAAACTTTCGTGCTTTAAAAAAGGATTCGCCTAAAAATGGAAAATTTATTCTCCGATTTTATCATGCCCTTTTTTCGAGTCAATCAACGACTAAATAAAATAACTAAAACGGCGAATTAAACAAAAATAATAATGAAAAAATATGAAAAACGCACTAGGTGGTGGAGAGAATCTGGGGATATCTTTTTTCGACTTTAGACGAATCCTTTTTCAAGTAATGGAAAACTCATCATTTTAATTGAAAATATCTCCACCCATTTTACAGACAACTCCATGAAACTTTTTTTCTGGGATTTTATTATAGAATAACGTACATTTTTCTAACTAGACTTCTTTTCTTTTATTTTTTTCTTTAGTTATTTTTGTAAATTCCTTATTTCGTCGCTAGAGCTGCCGTCACTTGTCTCAATAAATGCAGCATAGTCCTTTTGCTATAGGTGCTCATTACTTCTTTGACTATACGAGGCGCCGTTTTGAATTTAAAGGACTTTAACAATCCCCTGCATATTCCTCCTGTCAACTTGTGTGGAACTTCTGTAGAGAATATTAAAACCTCTGTATCCCAAAGCAGTTATTACGGAAACAGGAACGAGAAGTTTCTGTAAGGATTAAGAAATGGAAAAGATCAGAGATACCCAAACGCTGGGAAACGTTTGGACTCTATCAAAGCGATGGAAAATGTAGCTGTAGATTTTGCAATTATCAAAAGTTTTTGAATTGTTGTTCAGCATTTGGTATACATTTTAATTAGTTAGTTTAATATAGGAAGATTGCATTCATTTTTTTTATGTTTATAATATGAGGTCAAACATTTCGTTAAAAACCGATTTATACGATTTTATAAGGAAACATGATAATTCGTCTGTTCTACAGATTTCAACTTCTTGTGACCACTTTCAATTCAAGCATGCAGTTAATGTAAGTAATACACATTGCAAAAGAACGACAGGATTCAATTTTGAAACTATCATCAACTGACAAACAGTACAATAAAGCTGCATCTCTCTCTTCTGAAAGCGCGCAGCCATGTACTTTAGCATCATTTCTATTTGCGCCTTTCTAAAATCAGTTTTGAGTAAACAACATAATTTATGAATAACCTTTTTGACTTGATGCAAAAGAATTTTAATAATAAATTTTAAATGAAAAAGTAAACGGTTTTTAATAACTTACTCTTAATTAGGAATTTAAATAAATATTTGGTTTCGAATTTATTTCTGCATTTCGTGCATTCGTAAATATATCAATTTGTCAGAGAATTGCAAATCTTCTTAGAAATAATTATGTATGGAGAAATATTTGAAATAAATATATATCAACCATGATTTTTGAAAAATGAAATAATGAAAGAGTTTCGATGTAAGTAAGCATTTATTTAAAAAAAAAAAACAGAAAATTATTGTTAGATATTGTTTAAAGTTTCAATGAGTATTTCAGGAGATGTGAAAATTGACTAGATTTTTCCAACTTTCGCATAAATGTTTGAATAATATTTCGATGTAAGCAGGTGTGCCCTCTCAGGTTCAGGTTCATTGTCCCTACATCAACTTATATCTGTTCCAAAGCACTGCAACAGACAAGCCACGCAGTGGCGTTTATTTAACACCATAAATTACCTATAAACACGCTCATTTCTTTCTCTTAAGCTTTATTTATGTAGCTATTTTGGATAGATTTAACGCATCAAATATCATTTTCACGCTATTTATCCTTTCTGCTCTCGGCGCCAAGGTGAGCGAGTGAGGTGAGCGAGCACCCATTCAGAAAAATCGACGACCCTACACACGAGAGCACATTTGCATCCCAAGACATCCTGGTCCGCGCGCAGGCAGCATCAAAAATCCACCTCTACGCTTCCGGTGTTGACCTTTTTACGTAATATTTGCAGAGGCGCAGGCAGAGTCCCGACTTCAAAAACACGTTGACAATGCGACGTGATATTTTTCTTTCTTTCTTTTTTTGTCTGTTCAGACCATCTTCGCGACCGGCGGCCCAATGAAGTGAGAGAAAGGAAAAAGAAACGTGAAACATGGTAAGTTTATACGACGGCCCCATCAAAAAGAAGGCTGGCATTATCTTTCGCTAGACTACCGCTGCACTGGGCAAATCTCAAACCACCGATCCCACAGTGAAGGTTTTAAACTCGACAATAAATACATTCAGCAGAGCACTCGTCAGTTCATTTCTGGTCGGATCTCCTGTGACAGCTGGCTTGTGCGTGTGCCTTGTCAAAAACTATTGCTTGGAATTTAGAACGTCGCTAGATGGCGCAGGCATCTGGAGATGGGTGTACAGTAAGTACCCGATAGCATATATTTATTTTATTTACTTTCATTTTATAGCAAGCTGTGCTCTGCATCGCTGTGGAGTGGCTGCTTCTGACAAATTACAAAACAGATCGCACACATTTTCTTGGTTATGGCGGATAAAAATTGGGTAAAACTTTTTAGCTTTTTTTTTTCGGTTTCAAAGGTTAAAAAAAAATTATTATTATTGGCACAAAACATTTTCTGGCTTGATGGTTAGTGAACAAGTAATGCTATGCCTAACAAAGGTGTAGATGAATCAGGAAATTATAATTTAAAAATATATTAAAATTCCGTGTTTATATGCAGCGAATTATTTAAATATGTGAATTGTAGACTTCTTTTCGATTTAAATCATTTTGAATTTAATTTAAATTAATTTTTTATGATGCCAAATAAATCAAGTCAGATTTTCTCATCGCTCATGTATTAAAATTATTAAATGGATTTTGAGTTGTCATTAAAAATGATCAGACATCACTCATAAATCGAGACATTCCATATTTTTTATCTTCTCACCAGACTAGAAGAATATTTCAAATTTATCTCTATTTAGATTAAAATATACGAGGAGTGTTTTTTTTTAGCTTTTCTTTAAAATAAATAATTCATTAAAAAAAAAGATTCATTTTAGTATTTTTTTTTTTTTTTTTTTTTTTTTTTA
>JAPMOR010001843.1:15758-37645 GCA_026543865.1 Argiope aurantia
TTTTTTTTTTTTTTTTTTTTTTTTTTAGAAATCAGTTTCTGAAGAATTTCCTTTTTCTTTTTTTAAATAAAAATCCTAGAGATCTAGTTTTAGTAAATAATCCCACATCAAATTAATTTTTTAAAATTAATATAGGCCCGTGCTATCATTGATGTAAACCATCAAGTGCTTAAATGTTATGCATTAGCCAGAACAGTCTGAATTTCCCACTTTTTGTTTTTTCCCTGAATGGTGTTCTGATAATCTGCTCATTTTAAGGACATGCATAAGGACAGTCAACTTATTTTAGAAAGGACTTGTTCTATTTATAAACGCAACAAATTTTGCACTCAATTACAACCAGAATAAATACTGGGGACACATTTTATCAGATGACTATCAATAAAATGAATAAACGCACCGACGTTGAAAAGTCGTAAGGTTATATTCGAACATTCAGATACTTAAAAATATCGAACGAAATGACTAACAAAAAGCATTTTGAAGATATTATGATGATTTCATGAAAGGAATTGGAGAAAAAGATTCACTTTAAAGCAAAATAATGTTCACCTACAGTATTTTCCATTCAATTAAAATAACTCGCATTTTTTTTAAGTTTTTCTAAATTCGTTATTTTTTACCAATTAAGAATTTCTCCAAGCGGGTCTCAAATATCAATACATTTTCACAATGGACAAAAGTCTCTCTTTTTTTAACATATTAAAAATGTTATCCGAGTTCTGTTCTTTTAATCCGATTATTTGATTCTCTATAGTTTTAATTCAAATTATATGATTTACAGTTCAATTATATGATTTATTTCCTTTTGTTTTTTAAACGAAAATTTTTTATAGAAAAAGTAAACGTAATGAATTATCCAGTTTAAAAAGAAAAAGTTTAAAATTAACAGAAAAATGAAAGCACTTATTGATACAGTTTTCACGACAGCCGTCTTAAAATTTAAGGATTGAAAGGGATGTGATTGAACAGTTTTAATAAGCTATGAGTTATAGCGCGTTTTATTTTAAAATACATTTATCTCCAATTTTGATTATTTATTCGCAATTTGCAGTAAAAGTTCAAATAAAGAACTGGCAACACAAATACAAATTAGAAATTTTAACAATGACAAACTGTAAACATTTTATAAGAATATGGAGTATTTACACTTTTATCTATCCTTTAAAAGTCCTTGTTTTTTTTGTCTCCTTGAGTATAATTGATTTCATCCTATTTAATTCAAGGATTTACTTCTAATCTTTATGCAAGATTAGAGGTAACATTTCATGTTATATCCAATCTTGCATAAGGGTTAAGAATATGTTTACAAATTTTTTGATAATTGTCATTCATTATTGAAATATAACAAATTTGACGTTTTATTGAACTGATGTTCAAAAGAAAAAGTTGTTATTTTTATTCATTTCTCAAAGGCAAATCCTAAAACAGTTTAAGGAGATTTTTTTCAATAGGTTATATTTTCAAATTTTTAATAGTATTAATTGGCAAGTTTAATTCCTGATTTTATGTTTAATAAATGGTTTTAAACAGCAATTTTCTAACTATCAAAGATTAATTTTAAAACGTTGATCCTTTGTTATAAAAGAAATGCGATAATGTTATCAAAGGCTTTAAAATTCAAAATGTACTTGTTGTTTTTAAGCTGCAGCCTAGAATTATCACATTTAAAAGCGAAAAATATGGAGACAGATTATTAGCCGTAGCTGCATTTAATTTTCGAAATACTGAAGCAATGGAAAGTACAGAGAAAAATTTAATGCTGAATTAAGGTTTTTTTTTTCTATTATCGTGTTATTAATTCTTCCAAATATTTTCCAGATATTTTTGATATGGAAATTCTGACGAATGCATTCACGATATTGCCTGACTTTTACTTTTTTTGAGGGGGAAAGTGGGTTTATTTTCTCATATAGAAAAGACGCTTGTGTTCAAAAGAAATACTGAAATTATCAAAAGATTCCGTTTTGGTATTCTGATTGATTGCCTCATTTTCCTAAGTCAGAAGGGACTTCTAGAATTTTGTTTTTGAGTTTTTGAGTGTTGAGTCACTTTTGGAATTTTGTTTTTGTTTCTGTCTGCCCAAGTAAAAATTTAAACCTAAATCATTTATTTGTGACAAAATTTGTACACTGTCCGAAGGAAAAGCCCTTTTCCTAAAAAAAGTTCAATCTTCTATATTGCGGTATAATGCAAAAATGTCTATAGTTACAATTATTCTAACTCGCATATTATCAATCCTGTTGAATGAAATCTGAATATTACACTATGTTTAATTATTGTTATCATTCAAGTCCAAGATAAATATTTTGTACCATTTTAAATATTACTTTTGTTTACTTGGAGATACTCACTCCGTCTGATAAAAAAATGTTCGATATATTTATTAATATGCAAGTTATCGTGACTAAAATTAATAAATATTTTAGTGCAAAATGACATGTCAAAACAATATGGCTGTCCTACTATCCTCATCTCTCTCTCTCTCTCTCTCTTTCTGTGAAGATTGGAGAGGAGAGTGCTAGCTCAGATGTCATCCTCGTCATCTGACGTCGGTTCAAAATTACGAAGTCTCTAATTAATAATTAAAATAATAATTAATAATCAAAATATCTCTAGTGTTGATTTAAAACAGGACGTTAATATAACTAAACTAAACTAAACTAAACTAAACTCTTTCTCTCTCTCTCTCTCTCTCTCTCTCTGTGTGTGCGTGTGGAGTTCTTTAACCATTTGTATTCTTCATAATTTCAAGGAAATAGTGCTCATTTATGTTCTGCCAAGATTCTTTAGTAAAGCCATGATAAATGTAGCACAGAGGATCGAACAAGAAAACAAAAAGCAACAAACAGTTATATATAAAAAATATTCTTAGTTTGTATAGTTTTTGAAAGGAATTTGCTGAAACAGCATTTTGGTTCTGAACGAAAAAAATATAACTCAGGAGTTAAAACTTCAGTGGGAACAAAGTTCAGTTGATTAGGAAATTATTTTTAGAACTTGGATTAATTAAAAATTACTACGCACACATATTCATGCACGCACCCCCCCCCTCCCACACACACACATATATCTATATATAATAGTAATGTTATCATCCATAAAAGCCTAACTTAATGATATCAAGAATTAAATTGAAAGAAAAAATTTTGAAAAAAATACTTTTTGAAAGTTTTTTATTGTTGCAAATCAGGAATGTTAATTATGTTGCCCTATGTCATAATCCACTTGTTACGTATAACCGCGTAAAAATCGAATAGAACACTTTAAAAAAATTAATCTTTGAAGAGAACACTTCTTAAAAAAATAAATCTCTGTAGAGAACATTTTAAAAAAAAATCTTTGAAGAGAATAATTTAAAAAAAAAATAATCTTTAAAGAGAGCACTTTTTTAAAAACATTAATTTCTGTAGAGAACACTATAAAAAAAGTAATCCTTAAAGAGAACACTTTTTTTTAAAAAAAATAATCCTTAAAGAGAACACTTTAAAAAAAAACTCTGAAGAGAACACTTTTTTTAAAAATTCATCTCTGTAGAGAAAACTTTTTTTTTAAATTAATGTTTACATGCTTCTGTGGTAAAAAGCATTTCTTGAAAGCCGAGGCAAAAAAGATATTCTTTTATGTATTAGGCTTATGGTAAGAGAATACATAAAATGTAAAGCTGATATTTTAATTTCTTCCATGTTGTAGCATATAATAATTCTTGGATAAATTAAATCATCCATAAAACAGGATACGTTTTTACAAAGGATTCAGTACCACAATTTTGTTTCATAATTCATCATTTTCAAGTTCATTAAAGGGAACTCATTTTTTTTGCGAATAATATTCCTGACACTAGCCGTTACTCGTAAATTTAACTTTGTTAGATTTAACAATCATTAGTATTATTTAAAAATATTTTAGGAAATTAAAGCCGCATTATAATTTTCTAGACTTTCGAACCGATTCCCGAAATCCCCAATTTGAATTCTCCCTTTGACCCGGATTAGACTGAAATCAAATGATCTATTTTACGATTATTATTAACCTTCAAACTCTCTGTCTGAAAATTTTCAGCAAAATCGTTTTAGATATGTATTAAAAGCATAAAAATGAAGTTCATGAGCTATCACGCAGTTACCATAGAAACTCACTTTTTCAGGAATGTTTTTTTTTATAACCGGTTGCCAAACTTTGCATTAAAAAATTATCTATTACATTTCATTTTAATTGATAAATGAAATAAAATGATCTAAAATGTTTTGATTCCTTTTTTTTATTATGAAATGCTTCATTCAGATGATATTAAGTTCAACGGAAAAAAAGTTTATCGTACGTGCAATTTTAATATCACAACCACATAATTCAGTTATATGCATAAAGATAAATATAAATTTATGCATATTTTTGTGCATAAAGTTAGTTCCCGTATACATACACAATAAGCAGAAATCAGTGAACGGTGTTGAAACAGCTTGACACACAGGGTGGGTGATTGGGAAAATTAAAATGTAATTTACTTAGAATACGCGTACTGAATACTGCGCAAAAAACAACAAGGTTTGTTTGTTTTAATTTCTCATATACAGAGTGTAGAAAAAATATTATAATCGTCAAAAAATTGGAACTCTATTTTTTGACGACTTTCCGCGTTTTAAACTTACCTGAGTTGAAAAATCACATTTTTGGGAAATATCTGTCTGTCAATCTCTGATAAAGATAACTCAAAAATGCTTTGAGCTAAATAAATAAAATTTGGTATATTATCTTTACACCAAATTTGCAGATTCCTATCAAATTTTGAGTAAACTCTGTTGTCTGTCTGACTGGTTGTTCGAATATAAGTTAACATGTTATTTACAAAACGACGGGAATTAGATGAATAAAATTTGGTACACAGATTTAACACCTGTATTGCAGACACCTGTCAAAGTTCGAACCAACTGCAACAAGAGATGGAGCGTCTGCCGATCTGTACTTCCAGAGAATGTAAACGCGATAGCTCAAAAACGCTATGTCTTAAATATATGAGATGTGGTACATGATTTTGTGATTGCAACTATAGATCTTACAAAGTTTGGTTTCAGTCGTTTGGCATGAAATATAAATTCCCCTTTATTAGAGACTGTGCGAGCAAGTTTGGGGGAAACCACTCACTCAGTATTCGTCCACTAGCGGTGAGCGTAGTCGACACAACGTAATACGCAACATTTCACGCGATAAACGGGATATTTCGCTTACGCACAGATAAGTAGAAATATATTTCAACCCTTGATAACTAAACGTTCTTCTAATAGGCTACAGACCCCTGCCTATTCGAGATGCTCTCTTGACGATCACATTTCCTTACTTCACACGATCCTCGTAGCTAGTTAACCGAAGGTAATGAGGGCCTCTGTGCACTTATTGAAATTTTTATTTCATTTATTTGATTATTTATTGCTCAAGGGGTCGCATGTTTAATGTTAATGAGCAGAAGTTGGTGTTCATTCCCCAGTAGGCCACTGCGAATATTTTTGCATTTTACTACTGTGCGCCTCCCCCTCCCCCTTTTATTAAAATGAAAAATAGATTCAAGAAAAGATTATGCAAATGTAAATTTTTGTTTGTTTCTGGGAAATGCAGAATGGTAAAGTATTGTGAACTATTTGTGGACAACACAATTTTAAAATCTGCTAAAAGTACAAATGCAAATATCGCAATTGAAATATTATGATTTTTTTTTAATTTACGCTTATTTGTTTTACATAAATAAAAGAAATATTAAAATACAATTGTTTTGAACTCGTTGCGCACGAGTTGAAGGATTAGTTACAGAGTAAGACCGATTTTAGTTATCTAGGGTTTATTGATAAATAAATTAATTTTTTGCATTTTGATAATTATTAAAGAATATTAAATAAAACCAAGTGAAGCAATTAGAGTTTCTATTTAAATTCGAAATTTTCTGAAGATTTGCAGCTTTAAGTTTCCAACATTTTTTTTTTTAATTTTCTTCAAACTCCATAAATTTACATTTTATAACATTTAACAGGAAAGAATTTCAAAAGAACTGAAGGTTTCTTGTATCAGCAAATAGTAATGGATTTCTACTTAGGTAGTCAGTTTAGTTCTATCAGATAACTCCCCCCCCCCCCCAGGCGCGATGGCCGACCGGTAAGATCTCAGCTTCTGAACCGACTGTTTAGGTTCGACACCTGATTCCACCAAAGAATCGTCGTGTAAGCGGGTCGGGTGCACGTTAAATTCGACTGGGCCAAACGTCCTCCAGCTGGTGTGGCGTGGAAGTTTGGAGAGGGGGGTGCTAGCTCAGGTGTCGTCTTCGTCATCTAACCTCGGTTCAAAAGTACGATGTCCGTTTCAAAATAGCCCTAGTGTTACATTAAAACGGGACGTTAATATAACTAAAATAAACTACACCCTCCCTTTTTTTTTATCTGCACAAATGCTTTAGAGGTGAGAGGGCTATTTTGAATTATTTTCAGACGACAGCAGAATCTGCACTCCATTTTTGAAAATTCTTGGCCACAACAATGGGAAAATATTTGAATACAGTCAATATACTTAATGCACATTGGAGAATTTTTAATTTTTAAAACGATAATAATCTTAAATTCAAGAATATACTTCAGATAAAGTATTTCCTGTCCTTTGATGAATGGTTAGAGGCATCATTATATAAATGGGGTCGACGTATGAGATCACGCGATGCGTATGTATCCCGAATCCAGTGTGCTTATAGGAAGATAAGAAATGGGCATGGTGTCACAGCTTATAGTGGAATTAAATGGCGTGGGCTTTAGGCCACGTGACAGTAGCAGTAATGAATTATTTTCATAATGCTTACAGGACATACGCCACACCCTTCATATTGTGCTCTTTGAATCATATCAATTCTCTTCAAAAAAAGAATTGATTCTACTGTAGGAGAAAACAAGTTCAGTATTTTCTTAGTCTCATTTCTGCAGGGTGGCCATAAAATAACTCTCCCTGTTTGGCGGCATCTGCAGCTAAAACGAATGAACGAAATGAAGCCACATTTCACACAGAGACTGTGGAAAGATGATTCCGCAGAAAAAAATAGTGCTAAAAGCTTCCGATAGGAGAAATATTGGTGATGCTGCCACGTACGGACGAGTAAATTTGCATATCGAGATGAATTTTGTAAAATTCCTAGTACGTGCATGAGAGCTGTGCCATGCATTCCTTGTAAAAAGAGAAGAGCAAATGGTTTGTTAACATTTCGGGATTGACTACCTTACCTCACCGAGTTTTACTCGCAGAACTATTTTACACCAGACAGTGTAATGCCGTGGCGAGCTGAGGTGTCATGGTTCACGGTTCAAAATGAAGAGGTCCGTCCCAAAATAGCCCTAGTGTTGCTTTAAAGAAACGGGACATTAATATAACTAAACCAAAATTAGACGCAATTCTGATGATAATGTCATTTCACGGTCCTGGTTATTGTATGAGAGTCATTGCAAAATGCTTACAGGACAACATTTCCAGATATATTATTTTGTAGGGGAAAAAAAAAACCACATACCAAATTTCATCTGCTTAGATAGATATGTGTGTGTGTAAGTAACCATACATGCTAATAGACAGGTATTTTTTAAAGATTTCGAAAGGTTTAAAACTGAAGGATACGTAATAATCTCGAGATCGGATATTTCGACGATTACAATACTTTTCCTTCGTATAGGAATAAGTAATAAATAACATTTGTTTTATTATCCATCATAAAGAATTCTAAGTATTTTCTTTTCTTAAAACAGCAAACAAAATTGTAAGGCCCCATCCCCCTCCTCCTTCAATGGTGTAATGTGAAGTGATCAGTAGTATGGCATTCTGATTAGACGGCTTCCTTTCAAACCCATATAAACAAGGTTATTTCCAGGTAATGGAGTGCAAGAATGGGGATGGTTTTCTTACAATACGGAATTCTATTAAAAATCGTGTTCGGTAGAAATAAAACACGGAAGGGAATAACTTTTTAGCAAGAGGATTGAATATCCCAGGCTGCACATTCTCTTTCACAATATTATACAATATTGTGCGATATTACATTATATCATTTAATATTCAACAATATTACGAATATTGTTTAATATCATACAATATTGCACAATATATATGTGCTATTAGGAATAGTTCTAAGGCAAAATTTTTCAAAGAATCATAATTTATTCACCTCTTGATTGACAGTTCCCTTCAAAGCCGACGTTTTGTCCATAACATGACAAAGTTTGTGTTCCCGCCCTTCAAACATAATCACAAGCAGGCCAGCTGCTGTCTTCCCATCCGGCAGGACACTGTCCAGTTTTCGGATATTCGCGTGACGAAAAAATCGAATCTTCTTCCACGCAATAAAATTCTGCGATGAACGACCGGAATCGAGGTCAATGGAATAAAGCCACTTTCTGCTGATAAATTGAGCGCTAATACTTATGTGAGTGAGACCTCTGTGCGTCATTTTGTTTTTCGACCCATGCCATTTATGACAATTACGCAAAACGGATTTTTTTTGAAACTGAAATAACAACTCAAAAAACCTGTCCCCCCCCCCCCCCCCCGCCCCGAAAATAACGAAAAGGAAGAATAGAGATTCAAAAGTTTCTATCTTGTAGAACTTCTGGTTACATAGATGTGGCCAGGATTTTATAAGCGTTTGGGGAAATGTGTGTTTCTAGAATTGAATGACAAGAGCATCACTTTTTATTGAAGAAATATCATTTTAAACTATGTATCATTAGAAAAATAACTCAATTAAAAATGCAGATAATAAATTTTATGAAAACAATTTTTTGAAAAAATAATATTTATCTATACATAGTATAAAATGAAGTCTCCTGAAAGCGTCTGTCTGTTGAAATCCAAAAAACTCGAGAAAAACTAAACTCGAGAACTAATTTTGGAGATATTTGTACCATTTTGTAGGGCATTTATTGAGGAAGGTTTTAGTGTATTGGGGTCATATCAAAATGAAAAAAGAAGTTTCATAATTGCGATTTCAATTATTTTCCTACTACGATTCGCGCATGCGTAAAGCAGCAGTATCCGTGTTTTGCACTTATCCGCGCTTTGCACTTATCCGTGAGCGGAAACCTCAAACTTCGCATGTGCAAATTGCAAGAGCTGTGGTATTCATATGCGATACATTTCTTTGTTTACGTATGATTTTAAACAGCGATTCAAATCTCATTATGCCCAAAAGAAGGAAATGCAACCTTGGCCGGAGCGCATTAAATGCCAAAACGCTTCGTTTGTTGAAAATGTAGAGGAAAGAAAAGTTAGTTTAGCGAATATCAGAGAAAGAAAGTTCACACTTTCTTCAAATGAGTGTCTTCTGCTGAGCGAAATAACCGTCTCTCTTTAAATCGCATTGCAATTGAATTACAGAGACAGAATTAATTTCGCCTGAAAGAAAAGGAATACTCCGCTCTGAATTTTGATCCACGTGTGGATTACAGAAAGGATGCATCGGTTTCAATAGGAACAATGTCTATAGTCTGCCCTATATAGTACCTTTTGATATACAGTCATTTTCATCAAAAAATAATTTGTCGCCAAATTTTAGCGAAATGGCCGAATGTGGCAAGAATGGTAACAAAAGCGCCACCGAAAAATTGCCAACCTCGCAATGCGCAAAATGACTGTATGTCAAAGCTTAGCCCAGCTTTTAAATAGAAAGATGAACCAAAAGGCATGTGTTGTTTACAAGGGAAAATTAAAACCATTTTAACAGTCTAAATATTGATATACAGTCATTTTCACCCAAAAAATAGTTTATCGCCAAATTTTAGCGCAATGGCTGAATGTGGCGCGAACGGCAGCAATAGCGTTTCCAATCTAAAGGCTCCGAGGAACGCTTCAGCAAATTAACGGAAATATAGAAAAAAAAAAGTCATTAAATGCAGTAAAAGGAAATGCATGCAAAAAAATGTAATCGAAAATAATGAAAGTAAGCAGAAGAAGTATGTGCAGCAGGGAAAAAAATCAAGGGAAATGAAAAGGAAAGCTCGAATTTCAGTAGCATACAGTAACATAAAAAAAATGACGGTCATGTAACCCCAAACAAAGCGCCACCGAAAACGTGCCTACCTCGCAAGGTGCCAAATGCCTGTATATCAAAGCTTAGCCTTAAATATTTCTGAATATGTGCTATAAAAAATTGTTTTGTAGTTATTTATGATGATTTCTAAATATCTTTTTTGATCCCGCATGACATTCCCATGTCATATCGGGTGGAGGCTAAACTTATGTCTAAAGCTAATTGTTTATCTTAGAACGGGCAACGCTGTGCGGGTACTGCTAGTTTGTTGTATACGCAAAATATCCTTTTTGGTCATGGCTTAATATCTAAGATATGAGCTACAAGCAAATATTTTCTACAAGAAAAATGCTTTATGTAATGTTTATATTGTTGGAGTCAATAAATACACTGCTGGAAAAGTGTATATTAAAATGGCGGAATCATTTGGGAAAGCAACGTTAGAAATGAAATTGATTTCATTTAAGACGGGTAGCTTTTCTCCCTGATTTATAACTGCATATTAATGAGAAAAAAATGAACTTGAATATTGAACTTCATTAGAAACATACTTTACAAAATTAGGTAATTAATTTCCTAATTTTTATCTTAATTTAGCCCATATCAAGTTAATTCTAAGATGTTCTTTTATTTCCTGATCCAATTCCACCTTTTTTATTTAATGAATACTACAGGAACTCTGTAAAAATGCTTAAATCAGCGGTTCTCGGGCTTTCGAGTGAAGGGATCAAAATCTGTCGATCTAAACAAATTCTTTTAAACGATACCTATAATTCCCTTACCTAAATCGACAAGTGTAAAGAAATCCCTATCAAAATCTCATCGTGTATAATCATCGGGGAAAATATTTTTGTGGTTCTTTTCTCTTTTCGCTCTTGTTTTGTGATATACCTCGTCGCTTCCTGCTTGTACATAAATTGTGCCTCCCGGGATGGATTAAAGCGAAGTTTAAAAATTCACGATGTCTTCTCTATCTTTGGCCACGGGACTGCTCAAAAGCATGTATTTACATACTTTTTGACGAGTGAAAGTCAGTTGATAAGAATAATTTGATGTTGTCTAGCGTCGTTTAAAACAGAAAACTAGAAAAATGGTGCCGAGGATGATAAAAACGTGATGCTGAGGAAGGAATTTGAAGATTAAGATTTTTATTTTTTTTATAAGAAAAGGAAGTTGTGGAGATAGAAGAAGTAACTTATCTTGAATACTCTATGGTAGGGAGCAAAAAGAAGATTTTTTATTCGTAAGTCTGAGAAATAGAGAGAGCTCACGGCGGGAAGATGACAGGTTTTAATTAAATTTAAATGTGTTTTGGTTGTTAATTATAGTTTGCAATTTCGAGAGTAAAATAAAAGCTTTACTTCCAGATCCAGTCACAGAACCAGGATACTTTTCGATAGAGCAAATGTCAGAGAAAAATGTTGAATAGGAGATTGAATGTTTTATTTGAAATGAGGGTATTACATTCGATTAATGCCGGCCTCCTGGCTTAGAGGTAGAGCGTTTTCCTCGTGATCTAGACGTCCGGGATTCGAGTCCTAGTTCGGAAATGGTTGTTCTATTTGTGAGATGTGTGAATGAGCCTTCCTGTAAAAGGGGTTGTGCAAGCTAGAAGTGAGACTTCTGGCCTCGGGCGCTCAGGGGCCTTTACCCTCAGTAACTACTGTACGAACTCGACTTAAATCGCTGACTTCGTCAGCGGGTTTGTGTAAGGCAATTGCTATAAATAACAAAAACAACGTTCTATTAGTTCTTATTCGTTTTAAAGTGGATTTTTAAATTTTAAATCTTTCCTTTTCTTATCTTCAGTCGTTTCGTTTTCAAATAACGGTTCATTTTTTTTCTGAAAAATTGAGGATTGAATGCTAATAAATTGCTCCAAATTGAAGGTATTAATAGGTATCAGAGTTAATATGCGATATTCCATGAAATAGAATATATTTTTACTGAAAAATAGTAAAAAAATTAGTACTTTGGAGTAATTGGAAAACGAGCATTAAAATAAATTTTAAGGCAATAAATAGTAATTTCTTTTCATTTCAAATACATTCCCTTCAAATCAGTTTATTACTATGATCAGAAACCAAAACAGTTATCCCATAATCTCTAATAATCTCAAGGGATGTTCAAATGAAAAGGTACGAAACGACACTGTGGGTATAACTGAAGGTTTAGGTTTAGGTTTAGTTATATTAACGTCCCGTTTAAAGCAACACTTGGGCTATTTTGGGACGGACCTCGTAATTTTGAACCGCGGTCAGATGACGAGGACGACACCTGAGCTGGCACCCCCTCTCCACACCACACCACACCAGCGGGAGGACGTTTGGTCAGGACGGATTTAACGTGCAACTGACCCCCTTACACGACGGTTCTTCGGTGGAATCGGGTCTCGAACCTGAAACCCTTCGGTTCCGAAGCCGAGACCGTACCACCAGGCCACCGCGGCCCTGGGTATAACAGAAGACTTTATTCAAAGTATACACCATAGGCCTGAGCACAACGATCCCATTGATTAAAGAGCCGAAGGATTCCTTGTTCCCAGAATTCCTGTGGCCGTGACGAGACCCAATCTCTCACAGCGTCTTTGAATTTGCCTTCCGAGTTGAAGCGCTTCCCTTTCAGATGTTTTTTCAGGGGACCAAACACATGAAAATCGCAGCGCGACATGCCCGAGCTTGAACCCGATGGTTGAACTGCTCCCACTTGAACGTGGTCAGTTCTGCGTATGTAGCCCCGGTCTTTCGTTCTTGATGAACCGGCACAGTCTTCGGAGTGTCTCACAGTACACATCGTAGTTAATGGTTCTTCTGTGCTCGAGGAATTCAACAAGTAGCGGACCTTGGACGTCGAAAAAGAAGGTGAGCAACATCTTGCCTGCTGACGCCACGGCTTTGAACTTTTTAGGGGGGAGTGACGACATATTCTTCCACTGCATGCTGTCCCACTTTGTCCCTGGCTCGTAGGGATGGCATCAGCTCTCGTCACCTGTGACGATCCATTCCAGGAAAGCGGGGTCTTCATGATACCGAAACAAATGTTGAAGTGCTAGCCCCATATGAAGTTCCTTGTGCTGGTCGTTCAGCTGCTTCGAAACCCACTGCGCGCACACCTTCCGATATAGCAACCTGTCGTGAACAATTGTCCACACTGTTCCAACGCAACTTCTCACTAGGTCATCCACCTTGTCGATGAGATCGGCCGTGATGAATATGTTCGCCTAGCCTGGTCTCTGATCGTTAACCAAACTCTCACGATCTGCATGAAAACGGGCTCTTCATTTTCTCACCGACTTGCCGGACACACAGTCTTCTCCGTATACGGTGATCATCCGGCGATAAATAGCGGTCGGTGTAACACCTTCCGCTGTCAGAAATTGAATGACACCGCACTGCTCCTCAATCGTCGAATTTTGCAATGTGAACGCCATCCTGTCTTCACAAGTATTGCCACGTCTGAAGATGGAAGAATTTTTGGAGCACCCGCCTTGCGGGTGCTTTTAGAACCTGGCGTTGTAAATTGCCCTGATCTTCTGAGCCTAATGACGAGAAAATTGGTAGAGATCTTTGCCGGTTTCAGAAACAAGGGTGTAGGAGCGGGAGCGAGCAGTGGCATCCAATGGTCATCCGTTCTTCAGGAAGGGGGTGGAGTGAGCCTGTGGAGTAGTGATACCCAAGAGAGTGTTGTTATTTGACAGTTGAGGTGTATTTTGCTGAGGCTAGGCTATTGTTCCTGGTGGGCGAATCAGATTCATTTCTTAGTGGTGGGTGGAGCGAGACATGAGAGCTCTCAGCATTTGTTTTAGTTTGGTTACTAGAGAAGTAGTACGTTGCGGGGTCTTTTAATTTTAAGATTTGGGGTGTATTTGCTAATTTGGGCTATTACTTCGTTTTTATTGTTGTCCATTCTATTGTAAAATTTCACAAGCACTGCCACGTCAATTGGGTGACGTTCTTTATAAGAGCCTCTGCTCTCTCCTGCGAATGCGGACGCCCGCGCATGCTCCGATCTACGCCGGAGACTGCAATCGCATCCCTAGATGTCTCGCTACGTTCTCCCATAGCGGCGTAGGCAACGGTTACTTTGTTACGACATTTCGTACCTTTTCATTGGAACACCTCTTTATATTGGGATAATTATGAATGTTTTTGTAACTGAGTTTAGTTTAATTTACTTATATTAACATCCTGTTTTAAAGCAACATTATTGTTATTTTGTGACGGACCTCTCCATTTAGAGCCGCGGTCAGATGACGAGGACGATACCTTAGCTGCCCCCTCACCAAACTTCCACACCACACCAGCAAGCTAACGGATTTGATAATAAATAAATGTATTTGAAAAAATATTATTTAATGAACTCTCCTGAACACGAACTTTGATAAACTTGAATTTCATGACAAAATTTTACAAAAAATATTTTTAAAAGTCGAAATTCAGGAAAAAACTGAATAAAAAAAATCATTAAGAAAACAATAGTTAAATTTTAAAGGGACATAAAAATAGCAATTATTTTTCGCAATAATATTGTTAGAAGTAAACTTCGCGGAAAATTTGGTTAATTGAATCTTTTTTCAAAATTTCAAACAAATCTTTCAGAGATGCACATTCCCGTCTTCTGCAATGCCAAATTTGGTAGATGTGAGTCAAATGGTCTGGACTGTTGCAGGCCACAACACACACATAGAGCTTTTCTTTGTAATTTTAACATCATTTAATTGAGGGGGAAATAGTATCTAATTCTTAAAATAATATTCTTGAAATAGGCTTCAATAATCAGTGGGCGGATGCTTTTTTTCACATCAGTAATGTTGGTTTTCTTTTCTAAACTTTATTTATCAGACATTTTATTTGCATTACTGTTCTGGATAGTGCACAGATGGCGCTCCCGCTTCTTGTTTACATAGTGTTTGACAACAGACAACCCCCGGTGACAAGGACTTGCGTGGCAGGCACGGAACCCAATGGATGGAATTCAGAAGGAGCGCCATGAACGTTCAGCTTTGTAAATAATTTAGTTAGTATCTACGTATCCATGCTATCGTTAATAAATACCTAAAAAGGCACCGATTTTGGAATTCATTCATCACCTCCACTGGGCACCGATGCAATACATTCTTTGCAATAACTCTTTTCATAAAAATAATTACCATTATATGCAATATAAGCTTTTATTTTCTTTTAGACAATTTTCTTAATGGATTGGATCGCATGCAACAACAAATACATGAAACGTATCAATTTTTGCTTAGATGACTACAGTTTTCTTCCCATGGTATTCACGTGATACTTTTCCAAAAAAATAAAGCATTGACTAATAATAAAAGGTTTTATCTTTCTATGGCAAAAGTCACTGAAATCAAATGTTCGAATTCCAAATTATCTCCGACGTCGTTCGAAGCGGAACATGTCTTTAATTAAAAAGCAGTTGTGCACACACTGCTGTACAGGAAGCAAAAAGAGTTCTCTTTATTTTCTTGCTTTGCCACACAGTTTGTAATGACAGAATACAAGGGATTTCTTTCACGCTAGATTGCTGTTTGCTTTAGTCCTACTCCTGCTGTTCATGTTTATGATTCACGAAAGGTCCGTTTCATTGCTTCCATTTCTAACAATTCGATTTCATTGTTTTCTGAAGATGTAAAACCATTAGCAACTCTTACATAGAGCTTTTCCAGTTATCAAATAATGGCAATAATGGTAAACAAATAATTAACAATAAATTCGGTGAAATATTTTTATTATGTTAAAATATATATTTTATACCATTGTCATAAACTTAAATTTTAAATATAACGTCTCAAAATTTTATGAACCTATGCATTTTTTTCATGACAATTTTAATAGTCATAAAATTCAAAAAAATTCGCCTTTGATTGATATAATTTTATTTTCACTGTAGTATGTGATTTTTAAAAAAATAGCCATTGTTTTCCATAAAAAAAAATTATTTTATTCAGCTATTTACAATAGTAATTGTCTAGTCAGAGAAAAATTTTGGAGAATTTATTTTTTTAACGTGAAATTTTTAATTACTGTACCCTCCCGAGTATCCGGTCTAATGTGGCAGAAAGGCAAGCCGGATAATAAAAGAAGCCGGACATCTATGAACTCATTTCTTTGCTCACCAATACCAGAAGACGAAGATTTTATACCAAAACTCGCTGTTGTAATACGTGCTTTCTCACTTCTTATTGAGTACTAAGCCTTCCATTTATCTTAATGTGAACGCAGCCGCTGCCCAGTGAAACATAGAAGCAGTTGCCTGTGATGCGTTGAAAGCTGGTAGTTATTTAAATGACTCGCCGTGTCTGTCAAACCAAAAGTTTCATCCAGTCGGAAAAAAAAAGGATATAAAAAAATCAAAAATTATATAAATGGAAGTCAAACAAAGTTTATTCGCGCTTTAAAATCGCCCCAACCGTCAACGTGAGGCAAATGATATATTCATATCATTCAAAACTACTATCTTGGAAAAATGGTTTTTGCATTATCCTCAAATTCCAAAATGATCCTTGCAGTTATAGAAATTTAGTTTCTTTACTTTCGTTTCTTTCGTAATTACAATTTGGTATACCATCTATTTTTAATGTTCTCATCATCGAAATTCTCAATCACGCGCTTTTTCTAATGTTAAAATTAATATCAATGTATAAAAAAACTAATATTAATGTTAACTTCGAAGAAGAGTTTTTATTTTTACCTTTTAATTCTTTGCGCACACACTTTCTTTATTTGCACCCGCAGTAATTTGTAGAAGAAGGATTCAATGAGAGTCGTGTCTTTGAGTCGTATCAAATAACAAGGCGGAATTTATAAATGCATTCCACATTAAACGTTTAACAAACTAAAAATCAGTAATATGTTCGAAGAAAGGGGTTGTCAAAGGCGGATAGTCTTAAAAAATCTTTGAAAATATTTTAACCTTTTATAGAACATGATTCCGAGGCATTAACAAATAAACAATTTTAGAGTTACATCATGATAAATAGACGATGTAAATGCTAAAACATCAAAAGTTCGTTGATTTCTTATTTAATTTATACAGTAAGGGGTGGTAAATATGCTTACCAGAGATCGTTCAGCGGAAACTGAAAGTGGTAAGCATACTTACCACTGAGCATTAAGAGTAAAAAAATATCATCGAATGTTCATTGATAACTATACTTACCAATTTGATGCAATTTTATTAATAGCATCTTAGCCACGTTTTCCTTTAAGATATAAACTAAAATGTCATAAACTACACTATTCAAATAAAAGATATATCAAAAATAAAGTCAAAATGTGCATAAAATCACTAATAGGAAGATTCCGAATCGTAAGAAATCCCAACTGCGTCAACAGTTTTGGCTCGTTTTCAAAAATGAATGTCGAAGTTAAGTTAAATAAATTCAGTAGCAAATGATGATGATTAAATATAAGAATATATGGGACATGAGGAGCACGACACAGTGGCGTTGCATTTCGGAAAACTTTGACAGGAGTTAAAATTTAATGACAAATGTTGCAACTGAATGTCGCCACGAAAATCCTTACGTCGTGAACGGGCAGTGGTAAGCCTATTTACCACTTTTGAATAGAAATGATATTTAACTATGGATTTAATGTATTTCGGAGCTATTAAGGTAGTTCACCCTATTTATCATTTTACATTACTTTTTTGTCCCTCGTAAGAAAATTTTGTTAGTGGTAAGAATACATACCAGAGAACTGTAAAGGGTTCAAGTGTATTTTATACCAATGCCTCTTAATATTTCGGTATTGGATGTTCACGAACAATAAGATGCTATTATATATAAGTATTGTGAGTGCGCGTTATGATTTAGAATAAGTTGCTTAAAAAAATAATACGAACGGAAATGAATGGAGCTCCAGACAACAAAGTCGAATTTCTTCTAAATTTTTATATTAATTGTCTTCGTCATTAGTTGCGATGTAGTAAAAAATGAATGATTATTTAAGTTCTCAAGTCGTTCGCATTGGAAACAAGCGTGATGGAGATTTATGTATCTGGTGAGTATTGTTTAATTATTGATCCATCAATCATATATTTCTGTTGCAAACTGACATACGAAGAAAAAATCATCAGCTCTTTGTTGAATGCGTTTCGTGAAACCGTCGCTTCTAACAAAATCGGATACGAGAAAAACTTTTCATAAACGAACTCCTCGTGACTTGCATGAAACGCTCCCTGCCATCAAGCAAATGCGTTACGCCATCATTGCTTTTTATGAAGGAAAATCGAATATGTTGTTTTATTCAGCATTTCACCTCAGACGGAATCATCGATAAAGCGTTTTTACGGATGTTTTATTTCCTTGTTTGGATTCTCTCCAAAGGACACTCACAGATTGATCAGATTTTAATGTAAACACTAAAGGACAGATATGTAATCACTTTTTTTAAAAAAAAGAGTATTTATTCGTTGTTATTTTCCAAACAAATGCTGAAATATAGCTATGTCAACACGCTTCGAGAAGCCATTTCACTGCTATTCAATGAGAAGGGGGAAAAGTAATTACTAAATTATTTTTAAGGGTCGATTTTGTGGTTTTTGAGGATTGAGGTTTGATTTTGGATTATCTCCTATTTTTATGAGCTCGTCACATGTGGAAAGTGCGTTCGTGAATTTGTTATGTTAATGTGAAATTAAATTGCATTTTAATGTAGCGGAAGTACTGCACAGAAATCGCCGGGCATGGAGCTGTTAAGTCTGGCGCAAAATGGCTGAAGATATTTCCTTGATTATTGATTTCTTTTCAAAAACAAACAACTAAAAAACAAAATTATAAACTTTAAAAATATATGCGTGTACCTACGGAAGAATATTATGTTCTGGAGGAAATATAAATTAAGGGGTTTCTGTCTGATACATTTTACTCTCTCACATACTCCTACTTAAAACATAAGCAATAAATGCAAAACTCGGAATGAAACAAGGACTCTTTAATGGATATACGTTAAAGCTGTATAAGAGGTTGGTGTCGCATTACTAGACCATATATCAAACAATAAAGCAAAGAGAAACAAAAAAAAATTACGATCATGTTATTTTCATATATTGCGGTCGTCGCGGCGTGACAGCCCTAATTGGTAAGCAGAATGTGCAATAAGAGCCCCACACTAATAACCCCCTTGCTGAAATGCATACTTGACAACGGAGTGGCATGCTGGCAATAATGCCGTTGTGGCAGTAAAGTCCATTACAGTAATAAGACTTGTTGGAGACAAGTGGAGAGTGCGACCAGCAAACCGTCTTTCCAACGTGTCCCATACATGCTCAAAAGGATTCAGGTCCGGTGATCTAGCAGTCCACGTCATCTGTGGAATGGTTTCATTCTCCAGATAACTCCACACTAATTGTGCTCTGTGCGGTGGGGGGGGGGCATTATTATCCTTACATATAGTGTCAATACTCATTGCAGCGATAAAACGGAGCACAAGAGGTTGTAGGATCTCGTCGTGGTATCGAACAGCTGTGACGGAGCCCTCAGCGAACATGTTGCGGTCGGTTCTCGGCTTGATTGTTATGCCTGCCCAGGCGAATACACCGCCACCTCTGTAATGGTCCCTTTCGACAATGTTTGGAGCTCGATAGGGTGTTCCTGGCTCTCTGCCCTTAGGAAATTGTTCTGAATGTAAAATCGAGACTTATACGTAAAGAGTACGTGAATCCATTGCTCTTGTGTCCAACTGCGATGTCACGGGTCCAATGCAACTACGCTCTAACAGACTGAGGACAAAGGCATACAAACGATAGGTCGTCATGCGAACAGTCCACCTTCATGCAGACTTACAACCACATTGCGGCAGTCTGCGCGGCACAGTTTGGCGGGATATGGGCCTTCTTGCAGAGCTGAGAACTGCGATGCCAGTTGTCGCGCTGTTAGTGTCTTTATGGCACATTGCAATAAGTAGTAATCTCTCACGATATGGTAATTCTCCATCTTCCAGACCCGTACTAAACGTCTTCTACTGACGTTTGGTACCTTTGACAATGGTTCCACAGTCTGTGGATTGCATTACGAGGCACATTCAGCTGTCTATCAATAGCAGATTTTCTTGCACCAGCTTGCAACTTACCGGCAGTATCAGCAACGCATTTCAACGCAGAATTATCGCTGATTCCGAATTGAAGTATACGTCCGGTAATCCCCTTTTTAAAGTGTCACGGTGTGATTGCATTATTTCGTTTTACGATGTCGATTTGCTTTCGGCGATGCAACCTCTGTCTCGTATGTTAATCGTGTTTTTTAATTACCATTTTCAAGTCTATCTAAATTTTTCATGTTTGTTGCTTATTTTTTAAACTGGAATGCATGTGAAGTATTAAGAAAGTATTGTAATTGCCAAATTCGAACTCGAGATTTTGCCGAATCTCCACATTTTAGACCTCCCTGAGTTCGAAAAACACATTTCTAGAAAATATCTGTCTGTCCGTGACAAATATAATTGAGAACACTTTAAACTGTACGAATGAAATTTGTTATACGGTCTTTACATCAAATTTGTAAATTTCAATCAAATTTGAGCAACATTTTTCGTAGGAAATCTAACTTTCCCGTAGTTTGAATATAATTTAAGATGATGACTACAAAACGAAGAGAGATAGATCGATAAAATTCGGTGCATAGAGTTAATATTCATAGCTTAGACGCCTATCAAATTTTTAGCCAGATTCAACAAGGGGTTGACTGTCTGTCGAAGTGTACTTTCAGAAGCAGGCAAACGCTATAACTCAGTGAGTTAAATATATGAAATTTAGTATCGGATTTTGTATCAAATTGTATTTGTTGGATAAAACGCGTCTAAAACAGGAATTCGATTTTTTTTTTTTTCGAATTCTTTTGGAAATCCGGAAAGAACAGTATGAAAATTCACTTCTATGTAATTTGTTTATTAAACATGTTAGAGATGAAGAGTCATTTATGCGTCCGGCATCACAATGGAGGGCGGGAAAGAGGAACAACTTGCTGACTGGGGAAAGAGTGTCAAGAAGTGCAACTCACCCCGAATGCCTGCTTTGTATGGCGAACACAGTATGCCCTGCGAGCTTGAGTGGAAGTGGAACAAACGATGTTGAACAAAATGGCAAATTGCTGCAGCACCTGCTACTGTATCATGATGAAGAATGTCACTTTCTGTTACATAGTGTCGCCAGAGAAGAAACATGGTGCCATCATTTTTGAGTCGGAAAACAAGCATCGGAGCCAACAATGGACAACAGTTTGCCATGGATAATTAGCTTGCCATTGCCATCGCATGTCCTTATTGCGCAAAGGACAATGAATCCAGTAGAACTATCGTGAAAAGTATCAAAATGCTGAAAAAATTTTACAGCAATTTTGTTGGTTTAAGGTCTTGAGTCGACTATCCAAAATAGGATTCTGAGTTTACACTCGAATATGTTACCGGATGAAAAAGAGGATAGCAAGGAAGTTGGAATATCGCCTTTTTTGCTTTTAAATAAAAAATTATTTATTTTAAAGTGAAAATTTAAATTAAGAGTTGTAGGTATTAAAAAAATCTATAAAATGAGATGTCGAACTTTACAATATTTTAATTAGGCCAAGAGTAAATTTTAGGAAAAACGCAAATTCGGAAAAATATTTCTACTTTTTAGTTCGATTTATTTTATTCAATTATTTGGAATCTCATTAAAATGCATATTACATAAAGGGGAACAACTGGTAAAAATGCCATGATTAATGCACTTAAAAGAAATTCCAATTTTGGTGAAATTGTGTGTGTGTGTGTGTGTGTGAGTGTGTAATCATATCTCTTAATATAATTTAAATCTTAATTAATTTCCTAAATTTTATCTTAATTTTACCCATATTAATTTC
>JAPMOR010001859.1:2480-14368 GCA_026543865.1 Argiope aurantia
CACACACACACACACACACACACACACACACACACACACACACACACGCACGCACACGCACGCACACGCACACGCACACGCACACGCACACGCACACACGCACACACACACACACACACACACACACACACACATATATATATATAATATATACACAATAATTCAATTTGATACATATATAACAATATTGTCGCATTCAAAAGATGTAGTGGACTCTCCATGGCCGAATGGTCATAGTACTGATCTAATAATCAAGAGATCATATGTTCGAATCCCGCTAGAGACAATGCTATTCACAGTCTGTGCAAATATTTAATTCCTTGATTTCGTCTTCCAGAAGATTCTGGACATTTCTTTCGTTTACCAGACAAGTGTTCTGTACTTTTCTTATTGTTTCCAGAAAAGTATTCTGGAACTTTCACTGTTAGTAAAAAAGCAGAAGATCTGACAGTCACTGTGTTCTCAGTTGAGTTAATAAATTGGTTTAGCTCTACTTCTTGTGTGTGTCATTGAGTTTCACACTAAAGAACCTACGTGATAATATTATATGTATTAGAAACATTAGTTTCTTTAGAAAGAGTGAATATCTTTCAATTCGATAGGTATAATATTGTATACATATAGTATATACAGTAATTCAGTTTGATAAATATAGATACAATATTATATGTATTAGAAATTTGATACATATACAATTGTCTCACACTTGAGTAAACATCTTTCAATTCATTTTCATTTTTGATAATTTAAAGAAACAATGTGCTAAACTTGAAAAATATATTGTTGCTTAAATTTAGCTGATGAAATTACATTATAGCTTCTTTTTTTTAAATGACTGGCCATTTTTTTGAACAAAAAAAAACCCCTCTTTTTTTAAATGTATATATGTAGTATGTCCAATGAGTGATGTAGCACATGCATAAATATTTTCAACGATGGCTGAATGATCATAGCACTGATTTCATAATCAAGAGATCATATGTTCGAATTCTTTTCATCCTTTTAAATCATCCTTTAGAAGGAAAAAAATGAAAAAGGATTCAAATTTTTTTATTTTAGTTCCATGTTTGTCGTGTCGTGTTTTTTGAAAATTTATTTATGCTCACAGACACCATCTACTTCCACTTTTTTTAAAAATTTGAAAAATCATAGCCTGTAAAAGTGCAACTATTACAGTAAATTTCGAAATTATAAATGTGGATTATATAGCATATTATTTTTCCTCTTTCAAATATATATTTCTTTCTATAGATTTTAACTAGTATTTTAACACAAAGGTAATTACAACAAAATAATTAATTTTACGTTATTGCAGCAGTTAAAACATTATTATAATTGCATTACTTTAGCTAAAGTGAAAGTAAATGAAATGATAATTAAAGTAAAAATAAAAAGTGACGTACTAACAAGCTTAAAACGTGGTTTTTGGAGCACGTGCCTCCTTTAGTAACCAGCTTATACATTTAGATTATTTACTTTTTAGGCTTTAAATGATTCACATGGAATGTATTTTTTTGAAATGAGAACCTTGTTACTTAATATGACTAAAAACATAAATTCAATCGTATCAGTTTATTAAAAATTAAAAAGTGTACACTTTATGAAATAAAACATGAAGTGGAAATCCTATGAAGGGGTCAATGAGGGACAAAAGAACGCGATCAAATATTTTGATGGGTTAGTTTAAATTCCACCGTAACAATTAAAAACATTATGTATCAAATTGAGCTAAGCAATCTTATTAAATTTACGAAATAAAAGGAATGTGTGGCCTGATGGATAGAACGACATGGCGTTTCATGCCAGCGGCCTTTCATACGGGTAGCGCGCCTGTCTCGGGTTCGAATCGCAGTACGGGCATTGTTGTTCCTCTTCTATGTTCTGTTTGTGAATGTGCTTCCTTGTGAAAAAGGGGTTGTGCAAGCGAATGTGACGCATGAAGTAGTTAAGTCGTACTCTTGGCCCTAGTTGATACTACTGAGAAAACAAGAGGCGCTCACTCGGCTTAAATCGCTGACAGATAACTGTCAGCGGGCTTGTAAAGTGCTATAGTCACAACAAGAGAAAAATTTGAAACTGATTTCATTAAATAGGTGATTCTTGCCCTTTCGTATACGTTGTTTAGAGAAAGTGTTGTAATCTTCAGAAAATTCAACCTTAAGATTTTGACGAATCGTCACGTTTTAGACACCCCCTGTGTTTAAAAAAAGCAGTTTTGGAAAATACAAGGATAATTGAAACCCTGAGTTCAAAGATCTTTGACATAGATAATTGAAAATACTTTAAGCTTGATGGATGAAATTTGGTATACGGCCTTTACACCAAATTTGTAAATTCTTATTAAATTTTGAGAAATATATGTTGAGAGGAAGTTTGTCTGTCCGGCTGTTCGAATATAAATTAACACGATAACTACAAAATGAAGAGAGCTAGATAGGTAAGATTCGATACATAGATTTAGCATTTATAGTGTAGAAAGCTATTAATTTTTGAGCCAAATCAACAAGGGTTTGACCGTATATCGGTCTGTATTTTCAGAAATACATGTGCGTGATAACTCAAAAACACAGTGACTTAATATATCAAATTTGTCCCGTGATTTTTTTAATTGAAAGTGTAATTCTGTGTTAAATACTTGTTTCAATCGGTCTGGAAAAACGTGTCTAAAATACAAATTCGACTTTTGAAAACTATTAACCGCAATCCGGGGATTAATCATTTAAAAATTCGCCATTACAAGATGGATTCAGTAAAAAAGCTAAATTCACTCCAAAGGTTAATATTTCTTAACTAGTGTAAGCCAATAACAAATAAAGCTTTCTCTGGGATAATAAATTTAATTGAAAGTTTTGGGCTGACCACTCCCGCTGGCTTTAAATATTAACATGATGCAAAGGCAATTTTTGTAATTGTTTTGGAAGATATGGACATCAATTTCCATAACGGTTACCTTTCTAGTGGCGGTTAAGTTTATTCTTGCGCTTGATTAAATTTTGTTTAAAACTTATTTTTTGATTTCGTTTATAGCTTCTTACCTCTAACCAAAATGGACTTTGCAATATTACATAAACATAATGTTTTATAGCACAATTTTTTTTGTTCCCATATTATCAGCTATTTTGCAGTGATTCAGTCAGAAAACAGGCATTTACGCATTTTTAAATCCAAAGGTTATTTAGTTGAATAAATAGTTTTTAAAGGGATGTAAAATTAGAACAGTTACGGAGATGTACATCAACTAAGTCTAGTGGTTTTACATAAAATGAGCGAATCCAACACTTGACGTGACGATGAATCCAAAGAATCAGATCTTTGTCTAGATTTGAGTCGGAAGAGTTTTATTTCACTCTCTCTTTCTCCAGCATCTGGGAGGTCCTGCTAATTACATCAGAAAAAAAGTGTGAGAAAAAATGTTGGGGTTTGTTTTATTGCAGGTAAAGCCCACTCCACGCTCCATTGCTGCTTTCCCTTCCTTTCATTTGGCGCCTGTTTTGCAGTGAATGAGTTTTAAATGCGAACTTGGTGGCAAAGAATAGATTTCAGAGAATAATTTTGATTGTCAACAACACCCCTCAGACAGCTAATGCGGCTGTCGAATGTGTAAAAGTCCATTGTATCTTTCAGGAGAAGGCAGAGATCCAAGCCAGAGTCATTTACTAGGAATTAGAGCTTCATTTAATTCTTGGCGGTTGTAAAATGTTTTGTTGATGTTTCAGGTTCCCGGGAAAGATCTTGCGATCGTTTTTTTTATTTTCTTTGTCTTACTTTACAGGGTTGGTAATACTTGTTCTTTTTTAAGAACTTGAATTATTGATGGCTTCTGATTTTTCGTAGTTGAAATTTGCAAGTTGGGTATTTTAGGTGTGACTCAAATGGGTGGTGAACCTTTTCAAAGAATTGAAAAGCAATGTTAGAAACGAAATATTTGAACTTCTACGCATGAATCAAACTCAACATGCATGACATAAAACGCATGTTATCGAATACAGTTCCCGCTTTCCCGTTGCGATCTTTTTTTACTTTCTTTGTTGTACATTTACAAGCTTAGTAATGTGATTTTTTTCTTTCTTAAGTACTTAAATTATTGATGGCTTCTCATTTCCCTTTGTTGAAAAAGGAATTTGCAAGTTCGGTATTTTAGGTGTGACTCAGATGGGTTGGGAACCTCTTCGAAGAATTGAAAAGGAATCTTAAAAACGAAACATATTTGACTTCTTCACATGAATCAAGCTGAACATGCCTGCAATTAAACGCATGCTATCGAATATAGCTCTCGCGATTCTGGTTCCTGGAAAAGAGATTGTATTTTTTTTAAGACTTCGCTTTGCTTTTTTCTGCCTGACAATCTTAAGCATTGATAATAATGTTTTATTTATTTATTTTTGCAAAAAAAAAAGAAAAAAAAATGCAAGTTAGGTGTTTGTGGGATGATTAGATGGGTTGGGATTCTTTTCATAGAATATAAAAGGAATTTTAAAAATTAAGCATTTTACTTCTCATAAATCAAATTTTATGAGCATGATGCTAAGTGTGTGCTATCAAAATTACATTTCCCAAATTTAGTTTCTCTTGTAATAAGTCAGAAACTTAAAAAACAAACAAACTTTGATTTGCATTTTTTCGCTTTAGTACTTCTTTTATCGATGGTTAAGATTTTCTTCATTAAAAAATATAAAATTAGCTATTTTAAAAAGATCCACATAGTATTTTTGATTACATCTCAAGAACCAAATTATGCTTATTTAAATGATGTCGAAACTAAAATTTTGAAGTTTAAGTTCTGGAGGAAAAATATGGATTATCTAATTTTTTAAAAATTGCTTTTGCTTTTTGCTTTTCTCATTTTTATACCTGGATTCTGATTGACTTCGGTTTTTATTTCGTTGAAAAAGAAATTCGGAAGTAGGTGTTTAGAGAATGATTGAGATTGGTTAGGAACTTTTCCGAATAATTAAATTCGTTGTATTTTCTCTTCGATTTTTTAGTGTGTATATATTTCGTTAAATATGATTTATCCGATAATTATGTATAATTACCTGGAATTATTCATAATCATCACTAAACTTATTGGTGATAATTGCCGTGTGTATATAAATGTAATAAACTGGTATTTGTAATAAACTGGTAATTGTAATGAACTGGTAATTGTAATGAACTGGTATTTGTAATAAACTGGTAATTGTAATAAACTAGTAATTGTAATGAATTGTATTTGTAATAAACTGGTGTAATAAACCGATATAATTGTAATAAACCGATAAATGTAATAAACTTGAGATTATGTATAATTACCGGCAATTACCACCAATAAGTTTAGTGATGATTATGAATAATTCCAGGTAATTATACATAATTATCGGATAAATCATATTTAATAAAATATATACACACTAAAAAATCGAAGAGAAAATACAACGAATTTAATTATTTGGAAAAGTCCCTAACCAATCTCAATCATTCTCTAAACACCTACTTTCGAATTTCTTTGTCAACAAAATAAAAACCGAAGCCAATCATTTAAAGTGTTTAAATAAGATTTACTTAAAAAAAGATAAAACGTCGATTACAAAATATTGCTTTACTCTCACTAATTTCTTCCAAAGTTTGTTATAAATCTATAAACGTTTATTCCATAAGATCAATTTCATCCATTTGAGTTATTGCAATTATATATTCATAAATAGACAAATAGACAGGCGGTTAATCTTTTAGAAGACTTGGTCAAAAGTTTTATATCATTTTATAAATCTACAGGTGAAATTATATGCTAAATTTTCATCCATAAAATCATTGCGTTTTTTTTTTTTTTTTTTTTTTCTTATTTACATGCGCAAGCCTGATTCAATAAACAAATTTGCCATTGCGATTTCCCAATTCCTATTGATAGAAATCTATTATTGTGGTGTGAATATCGTATATGACCTTTTATCTTCCTACTTTCTTGTATCGTTGAGGTTAACGTTTATAGTCCAATCTAATTCCAAAAAATAATCCTTTTTCAGATTCATACGTAAAAGACATAAAAAAAGACAAAGGTTAAGAAACTTAGAGATTCATCAGAATTTCTTATTGAACTATTAATGACTACGATAAGTTCTTTCTACTTGTAATCTTTGCATTTCAAAAGTTAGAAACGAAAATGAAAAATGAAATATCTTAACCCTCTTCCCAAGATACTATACGTGCATGAAATTAAATGCAAAATATCGAAACAACTGTGACAATAAGTTGTTACAGTACAATATTTCTAATACAATACAATATATATATATATATATATATATATATATATATTATATACTTTAATTTCTACTTTTTTGTCTTCAGTTCTAAAAAACGGCAAATAATAAAGTATCACGATTTAGGATGTTAATGCATTAAAATTTCTGTCGAAATTTCAAATTTATTAAATTAGAATAAAAATTTTCAATGTATTATTCTTTAATGCATTTTTCTATTTTGGTTATATTATGGCCAGTTTTGAAGAAAACATAAGGACTATTTTTAGATGACCTCGTAATTTTAAATTGGAGTAAGATGACAAAGGCGATAATTGAGCCAATTTAATCAAACATGCTGTGTTAGAAGTCCGCAAAAATATTCTCTTCACTGATAGCCTTTAATCACCTTTGATTGGTTGATGGAGTTTATTGGCGAAAGAACCATTTTTGATTAAACTGCGTCAAACATACCTATTTTGAAAGTTAAAATTTTTTTACTAAATTGCATTATTTGCCTGAACTTGTCAACCTGTAAAATCTATAAAAAGTAATAGAATGGTAAAACAGAATCTAAGAGTTATTTAAGAATCAAATCGAAAAGTAAAAGCCAATCATTTTTAAAAAAAGGTGGGGATGGGAAACTTTATGAAGAATATATTTTAATTTGATTTGAGGAGAGTGTATTAGTATTTTGGTATTGTATTAGTTGAGATAAAAGGATATTGACAGCAGAAAAGGAGAAAAAAATATACAGGGTTCATGAAAGTCCTTTTACAACACATTAACTTGTAAGCGGGGACAACTACTGCCATAAACTTGGTATCTAGATTTAATAGGCCATATGCTACACTATGAGCGATTACAGCGACACCTAGCAGCAAATAATAGAGTTAGTGTTTCTCTGTTGCAAATGTACGAAATAGAGAAAAAAATCATTTACAAAATTGTAGAGCGTATTCAATTTTATACGGCATGACAGCCTGAACGTAAAAATGCTGAAAAGAAAACGTGTTAAACGCACTCTTGTTTAGTTGTGGTTTCCAGTACTTTAGTGCTGGGAAATCGCTAGAAATAAAAATAGAACAATTAGTTGTCAGCAGATACTTTTACTTTCGGTGTTCTAAATTCTCTACGCCATCGGTCCACGTTTATTATTTTTTTTTTAAAAAAAGAATGTTATTTTTCCTGTTGTCTCGAATCACCATACAATGCTGTAGCTGATCTCATTGTATAGCGCATGAACACTTTACTCTATCAAGACATCAAGTTTGTGGTAATAGTTATCGCCGTTGTCAGGTTAATGAGGAATCAAAAGATTTTAATGAACACTCTGCATATGATAATATTACTGTACAAATAAAACCATTGGCATCGTTGGATTAAGTTAATATGTATTGCTTAGGATAGTATTAATTTTTATTTTCTCTTAAAATTTTAAAGAAATAATTCATTTTATAGTTAACTAACTTTTAAAAAAAATCCTAACTTCTGATGCCTGATTCATTTGTAATTAATTTCTCGTATACATGGTGTAGAGAAAGTATAGTGATCGTCAAAAAATTTAAAGTCAAGATGGAAGATCCGCGTTTTAGACATCCATGAACTCGAAAAGCACATTTTTGGAAATTGTCTGTCTGTGACAAAGATAACTCAGAAACGCTTTGAGCTAGACGGTTGAAATTTGGTATATGATCTTTACACCAAATTTGCAGATTTCTATCAAAATTTGAACGAAATCTCTTTAGAATGAAGTTAATATATCTGACTGATCTGATATATTTTAACATTCTATTATTATAATTACAAAACGAAGAGGGTTGGATAGGTAAGATTCAGCACACAGATTTAACATCTATAATGTAGACACATGTCAAATTTTGAGCCAAATCCAATATTAGGTTGATTGTCTGTCTGTCTGAACTTTAAGAAATATGTAAATATGATAATTCAAAACACAATGAAAATATATCAATTTTGATACGGGATTTTGTGACTACAAATGCAGTTTTATATCAAATCTTTGTTCCAATCGAATGAGGAAAACGTGTCTAAAGCGAAAATTCGAATTGTCGGTTACTATTAACAGCAAGCCAGGGATTAATCCCCAAAAAAATCATCAAGGATGACACGATAGATTCAATAAAAATACCGAATTCACGTCAAAAGCAAATGTTTTGTAATTATTGTAACATGCAAAGCTTTCTTTGGCATGATAAGTTAATTAGAGAATATGCGAGTTTTGGGAAAACCGCTTGTTACCGTTTTTTTTTTTTTTTTTTTTTTGTATTGGGTTTATTTCTTAGTTGTAAAAAATGAAGTTGACAAAGGAAATAATATATAGAATTTTCCAATTCATTTACGTGTTTTAGCTTATTCATGTGAAATATCACAGTTATCTAACTGTCAACACACTTGGACAATTCTGATCTGTAAACTCATTAAATCTCATAACTGTATTTTCTGCCCAACTATTATCTCTATTATTATCTTGAGTTGACAGATGAGATTCCTAACTCAACTTTGATAAGATGAACTTCTCTCAGTAAATAAACAAAACAAACAAAAAAAAAATGGAGTGAAAGTTGATAGCAAAAAAAGAGAGAAAAAAAAAACTTTGTCAAGTATTTTATAACATATTTTGAGAAACCATCCTTCATACAAATAATATATATATATATATATATATATGTGTGTGTGTGTGTGTGTGTGTGTATCAAAATACTAGATATCGTGAGGACAAGAGTTTACATAAGAGTTTCTCAATATTTAAGAAATATAAAAATAAATGAGGATTAAATTTTAATAAGTATTTATCAAAATTTCAGAAAAATAACAGTAGGAAGTAGATGACTTCATTTTGGAATAATCAAATGTTATGTTGTTGAATCTACGCAAGTTCAAAATTAAAATACCAAGATGGAGTAGAAATTTTTTATTTCATTGGCTATCACTTTAAAGGATGAGACTTTTATATATAGTTATAATAATTAAAATATAACATTAAAAACAATCAGTTAGTTTCTAAAAAGGTTGTTTAATTTTTTTTTTTTTTTTAACTTAAGAATTCTTGTTTATTTCTGAAATGATTCTGAAATCAAATTTATGTTATGACAGTGGATGAAATAAAAACATTCCAACTCCATTAAATCATTATGAATGGAAATTATTTTTAATAATATATATTAAAATGACTTTCCTTTTCTGGTGAATAATGAAATTGAAGTGAATCTGTTTATTTTCAACTTGAAACTTTTAGATTAATTTAATTTTCAGATATTATATTTGAAAAAGATTGGAATAATAAAAATTATTCTGGTATGTAGTAATGGAAAAATGTCAAAATCCACCAAACCAAGTTGCACAAGAAGGGTGAAAAGGATAAAGTAGATTAGATTATTTTGTCCGAAATATCATAGCTTGATGTAACTGTCTACTCTTCATCTAATATTACTGTATTGTTGCATAGTATGCACAACGAATTTTACATCACGGAATTTATGAAAAGAACAGCAGACTAAATCATAATCCTGGAAATATACGAGATAGTAAATATTCCATTTTCAAATCAATGTAGAAAGCAAACGATTTTTTTTATAATGTTAACGTTGATAAAGTGCGCGAATGAAAAATTTATTTCGACAATAAAATTGATTCTAACTTTATTATAACAATAAAAAATGTGCTACAAATTTTGTGCAATGTTAATTTTGAAAAAAAATTATTAAAAATAAACAAAAAGTTTCACAGAAAATGAAATCATATCAATGGAAATCTAGATTTTTATATTTTAAAACAGAACGAAAATGCTTTCGCTGTTACAAAATGTCATAAATTTATTTAGAAGTCAATTAAATAGTATTGAAAATAATTTATGGACAGAGTTTCAGGGAAGTGAAGATGTATATTTAAATAAATAAACGGAAGTGAAGATGCTAACGTAACATTGCTTGAACTATTTCGATGTCATTCAGAAGCACACATGACAGCAATCACTGGAATTCCAATATTTTAGTTTCCTAAGTAATATCGGCTTGATAATAAATAATAAATAAAGGTATAATACCCCTTCTTCCGCATAAAATTGTGCAAATTCACAAATTAGGTCGCGAATTCCTTGTATGGCATTGACGAATAATACTTATGAAATACAGATTTTTTTATGCGAATCCAGCATTTTTATTAAAAATAGTGTGCGATCTTTTTTGGCGATTAATCCCTCATACGCGGTTACTTCACAAATATATATGTATATATTTCTATTGACTGAAATCAAAATTTGACATAGAACTGTAACTATAGTCACAAAAATACTTGTCAAATTTTATTAATATCAATCACTGCATTTTTTGAGTTTTGTGTTTACATGCATGTGAAAGTATAGACTAATATACGGTCAAAATTTGACTGGTTTGGTTCAAAATTTCATTAATATCTACACCTTAAATATCAAAGCTATGAACCAAATTTTATTAATTACTTTTTTGAAATTTTACGTTTATATGCAGGCAAAAGTACATACCGACAGGTAGTCAACGACTTGACGGATTTGGATGACAATTTGTTATGGACTACATTTCAGACGCTTAACCTGATCATAGCCAGCCAGACAGATTTCATCTGAATAAATTTCGATTGAAATTTAATAAAAATCTATAGATTTGATGTTAGGATCATATACTAAATTTCATTCTTCTAGCTCAAAGCGTTATTGAGTTACCGTGCTCATAAACAAACGGACATAATTTCAAAAAAAAATGTATATTTCAGATTCATGGAGGTCTAAAACTTGGAAATTCTTCCAGTTCTTGCATTCAGGTTTCTTGACAATTACAATACTTCGCATGAGAGATAGTAAAAAATGAAATCAAATATAAAATCTTTAATAAATTCTGCAATTGGAATTAAGTTAATTCAGATTCGTTGTTTCTTAGACTCGACCTAAGCTTTTATCATTATTAATAAAAATTTCTTTTTGTTGATTTTTGCCTGGGTCTTATGTTAGTATGGGACACGTAAAAATAGAAAGACTAATCTAGGTAAAAATACTTAAGAACCTCTGGTCTATATCATAGACTTCGATTCTATGGATGATAACGATATAAAAATAGACTGAATAGATAGAAAATTATAAAAATGGAACAGAACATTAATTAAAAATGTTCCCCTTCAAAATTAAAGATTAATAAAATAAATTGATATATTTTTTCAATAAAATACATGAAGTGTTGAAACCATTAACTAACACACTAGGTGACATTGAACTGACATCACTATTTCACTTTTGTATCGAATGATCAGTAATGAATTGTCGTTTGTTTGTGGTAATATTACCGTGATGTTTTCAACAGTGCATGAGTGTTGGCAGCTTTCTTGCGGTTATTTAAAATTGTCTTTTGAAGGCGCTGTATTAGTGAACGCGTGCGAGATATGCGACCTTGAAAAGATGGATAGGTCAGAGGGAAGAAACTGTTCCGTTTCTATTGTTAGTGCCTCTTGCCTTCATCATTCACTAACAAGAGCGCATCTCCTACCTTTTCATTACAAGCTGGCAAAGGTTCCGATTGTACACCTTATCGGATGCGGAGATCGGAATTCCGAAAGACAGATCTAACTATGTTAACGAGTAATTGAATACAAGGTCCCTAAATATCCTGAGGAATATTTTAG
>JAPMOR010001859.1:23844-76389 GCA_026543865.1 Argiope aurantia
AAATAAACTGTTGATATTAACAGAAAAGATCTGCAAGAATATTCTCGGATCTAATTTCTCTTATTCTCGCACAATATATCAAATTTTGAGTTTAGATTCGTTGTATAATTGTTAGAATAGTATATGCACTTTAGCTTCTTTAATTTTCTTCTTTTCTTCTTCCATTTAACACAACCACAATTTGAAATAGATAAACAATTTTTATTAAGATAATGTACCAAAATTCATTTAAATAGCTTTTTTTATTCTTTTTATCAGACTACCTTTGTCTCTCCCCATTTTCCCCCGTTTTCATGTAAACGAAAAGACGGACCAATTGAAAGCCAAGCCAGTGCCAAATTTGGTCCGAAATTTGAAATAAACCATAGTTCTGACGGCAAACCTATATACAAAATTTCACGGTCTAATCTGTTATGCATTTTTAGTTATCTGTTCTCAGACAATCCCTCTGTTGGGGTAGTGCGGAAATTTGTAGAGGTTGGGGTGCCAGCTCAGGTGTAGTTCTCGTGATCTGACTGCGGTTCAGAATTACGAGGCAAGTCCCAAAATAGCCCTAATGTTACTTTAAAACGGGAAATTAACTAAACTAACTCAAATATATTTCCAAATTTGTTTTTTTTGAAATTCAGAATGATCTTAAAATGGATATTATTAAAAAAAAATGTGATCGAATTTTTATACACTTACAATATTTCTTCCTGTATTCCTCGTATGTGAGATTATAATATATAAATATATAAACTTACAAGTGCAGTTCCTTGCTCATCATTGAACAAAAGAAGGAAAAACTTTCCTATTTCATTCTATACAGCCATCTTGACTGCACGCACCAATTTTATTGCCACGTTTTTCCACTGCACAAATTTGCAAAAGCTTTAAAAAGCTAGAAAAATTCCCATTTAGCATGTTAACCTTGTTGTGAAAGACAATATTTTCCGGCAGTTCAACAAATGAATAACCTTTCAAGTTAGTTTATTTAAGTTTAGAGAAACGTGTTGACATTAAATTACTCATTTTTGCGAAAATATTGCCGCTTCGTGACGCTTAAACATTAAAATGACTTTAAAATACAAAAAGAAAATGAAAAAAAATTTCTTGAGACCTCCAGACTGTCTCGGCAAAACCAAAACAATTTCGCACGATAACAACAAAAAAATGTCCTAGAAACTTCACTGTTTTTTTAAAAAAATTCGGACCAAATGACGTGTAATCCGATCCTAAAACAGCCCAATAACCTTTATTTCCCTCTTTCGGCCTTAAAACAATGAATCAACAAAATGAGCCAGAGATCCATTCAGCACCAACTGCGTCGTGGCCCGAGATGACAAATTGGTTCTTCAAGTTCAAGGACTTGTTTGGTCTCGTATTAAGAAAGATCTCAGACAAATTACGTGTAAAAAAAAAAATGAGTCCGTCCTGACCAACAAAGGGATTAAACTCAATGTCATTTTTTTTAAAAGAAAGATCCCTTTTTTTTCTGTTATTTTTTCATTCATTGTAATGGTTTCTTAAACCGCCCACACAAAGGGCTTCCGTTTTAGTAGAATCTTCAGAATCAGATTGTGTTCTATTGCGCTTTCTCAGATGTATTGTTTTCCTTTTTTGTCTAGATGAAGGAAAGAAGTTTTCTTCCTTCTCTCTTTCTTTTCCCCCCCCCTTCTTCTTTTCTGTCTGAAAAAAAGATGTGGGTGACTATTTTTTTGGTGCAATTTTAGATGTTTTGATATTTTTTTTTTTTAGATGTTTTGATCAACTGGTAAGACCGCTTTTGATTCCTACTGTCTTGTAATCGAAAAACACAAAAATTAAGCATTATGATCGTTAAAAAAAAATTTTTTTTGGTGTTTCTTTGTTTGAGGCCTTCTAATTCTGGCAAAATTATTTTTGGAATAATATCTCTCTGTTCTGATAAACAAGAGAACGTAAAATTTCAATAAGCAGGATGAATGACTATTATTATTCAGCTTAATCCTTTCTGAGGCCATGGGAAGTATAATCCCCGCCAAATTCATCAATCTTTGTATGAAGTTATGCCAATTGGCATACATTATCAATAAAATTTTTTCAATAAAGCAGAAACCAAGATGTTCCAGTTTCTTATCTCAAACAAAATGATGCAACTTGATATGTCATATAGTAATTAAGTAACGAAAATAATTAATGAATCAAATTACATTTATCTGATAAATTGAATGAATTCCTTTTTTTTAAGTCTATCTGAATTCTGAAATTATTTTAAAATACCATTCTAGATTAAAATGGCCCTTTAAAGGGTTAAAATCAAAATTGTACATTTCTACAAATTTTAGAGGAAATCCATTTTTAGAAATCTTTCTGACTTTATGTGTACATTCGTATGAATATAACTAAAAAAAGTAACAATCTATTTAGATGAAATTTGGCGTATGGTATTGTCGCCCGAAATGTCGTTTTGTTATCAGAACTATATCAAATTTTTGAACCAAATTTATCTAAACCTGATCATCGTATGTCTGACTGTCGCTCTGCATGTAGGGAGGGACGCAATAACTGAAAAATGTAATAGAATATTCAAATGAATTTTGATATGTGGTTTAGATATAAAAGCTATTAATTTATATATTTTAAATTTTACATCGGTTTAATCAAACAATTGCAATTTAAAATGCATAGTTTTTAATATTCTGAAAAACTAACAAAAACACTGCGCACTATTGTGTCACACTTTCCACTTCACATTATTGTGGAATTATATGAAAATTTTAAACTAGAAAACTCCAGAATTTTTATCTTTATATTAGCATTTTATTTTATGTTGTTAACTATAAACACATATGAAAAATAAAATGCATGATATTTTTAAAGAATTTCAGTTACAAATAAAATATAAAATAATTCAAATAAATGAATAAGTGCTGCATTTTTATACAATCGTATAATTTTTTTTCTTATTATTACTAAATTTAATAAGATGATATTTTTAAAGATGGTATATTTGCAGCAAATTGCTTGATGTTAAAATCTAACATTAGTAAAAAATAAGGTAATTAAAAAATTTGATAATTTAAAAATTAAAAATTAATTAAAAATTGATAATTTAAAAATTAAAAATTAATTAAAAAATTGATAATTTAAAAATTAAAAATTAATTAAAAAATATGGTAATTAAAAAACGAAAAAGTGCACGCCTCTTTTTTTTAATGCAACTATATGATTTGAAGTTGACCATCTGCCAGTTTGTCTATCCAAGCATATGTGAATACGAGAATGCAGAAATACAATAAATTAGATAAGTAAAATTTGGTACATGGTCTTATAAAAAATTTAGTTTTATAAAATTTTTGATCCCACTAGATAAAATACTTTCAATATATATATTCGGATTTTATTTTCTCATGCACCAAGAAAGAGAAAGTATCGTAATCGTAAAAAATTCGAGTTCTAGATTTAGATTTTCCACGGCTCAGACCTCTCTGAATCAGGAAAACACCTTTAAGAATTTATGTCCTTCTATATGACTGTAAACACGATAACTCAAAAATGTCTTAAGATAGAATTTGGAATAAATCTTGAGAATTTGGTACATGAACTTTACACCAAATTTATAGATATTTAATACACCCCCGAAATTTGGAATACGTCAAATTTGTTTCATCAAATACATTTGATACACAAATTTTGAGCGAAATCCATTCGAGGAAATATGTTTATTTCTCTGACTGTAAACACGATAGCACAAAAATACCTTGAGCTAGACGGATGGAGTTTGGTATACGGACTTTACACTAAATTTGTAGATATTGAATATTCCACCAAATTTGGAATACACCAAATTTGTTTATCAAAATTTGAGCGACATCCATTCAGAGAAAGTATGTTTGTTTAACTGTTCGAATACAAATGAATACCGTAAATACAAAATGTTAGAGAGATAGATAACATTTGGCACACTGGTTTATCATCTAGTATGTAAGTATGTTTAAAATTTAGAACAAAATCCGACAAGGATTGACCGTCTGTCAGTCTCTATTTTCATATAGATCTAACTACGATAACAGACTTAAATGAATGAAGTTTTATATGTTAAAGTGACTACAATTAATGGCTGCAATTAGCCGGAAAGAACCGCGCACAATATATATTCTATTTTCTAGTACTTTCGTTTTAACGATTCATTTCAATTGTATCAGCGATTCATTGCAAAATAATATCTAACATCACAAACCAGATTTATTCAGTGAAAAAGCTAGATTCAAGCCAAAGATCGATCTTTCGTAACTATTAGTTACTAAACAGATACCGGTTTTATTTAATGTTACAAAGTATAGAACTCTTGAATGTGTAAAAATTAAAATCTAATCACTCGTGACGCTTACGGCCTTGCTCAAGGTCAGCAATATTATACAGAGAGGGGTGCGCAGGTGGATAATATCTTTATTAACGGGCATAACAGAAAGTTGCGGGGAGACTATTCCCATTGATTTACACTGTTTTCAGAAAACACGCCACTTTTCTCATAATAAATAAGAAACTGGAGGTGATAATATTCCTGCAGATACTTTCTCTTTTTTAAGAAAGATATGGTTGATTTTTTTTTTTTTTGAAAAATAATTTTAGTCAAACATCATTCCATCTAGTCATTCCATCGTGGAATGTTTTTGTAAAAGTAAACTGGTGAGACAGCTTTTCACTTTTTCTCATTATATAAAACTTTCGTGATTTCTCCATTACATTTGATGATTCTAGAAGATGAAAAATATGTAAACACCTCTAGAACTTTCATGCTGTTCGTCACCTTCGCATCAAATAGCTTTTAACGTGATAAATATTTAGATTCGTCTGTGAAAGTTTGACGTTCATGTGCGCATAATTTTGTAGTTGGAGAATTCGATTTATCTGAGGTAACGAAAAACGTTTGTTAAAAAACAAAGATTAAAATCTATATTAAGAGATTTTTATTATACAAAATAGAATTGTTTTTTTATACTTGCTAGTATTTACATGAAGTTGATCTATAAAATCTAATTTAAATAGCTATAAATGTATTCACTTTAACTGATTTGAAACTATACATCTGATTTTTTGAATGATTGGGTTAATAATTGCAAAAAATTATTCAACTTGCAAATTAAATTTGTTTTTACTTCCTCGTATATATAGTATAAAGAAAGTATATAGTAATCACAAAAAATTCGAAATAGTGATTTTGACGAATATTCGCGCTTTAGACCTCCATGAGTTCGAAAAACGCATTTTTGTAAAATGTCCATCTGTCTGTAACAAAGATAATCCAAAAACATTTTGGGCTAGACGATTGAAATTTGGTATACGGTCTTTACATCAAATTTGCAGATTTCTATCAACTTTTGAACAAAATCTATTCAGAGAAAGTTCGGCTATTCGAATAAATGTTAATACAATAATTACAAAATGAAGATCCAGATAGATAAAATTTGGTACACATATTTAACATCTATAGAGTAGACACTTGTCACATTTTGAACCAAATCCAAATATGGGTGGACGGTCTGTACTTTTAGAAATAAGTAAACGCGATCATTCAAAAACGCATTGAATTAAATATATGAAATTTCGGCCGGCGTCCTGGCATAGGGGTAGCGCGTCTTTCCCGTGATCTGGGCGTCCCGGGTTCGAGCCGCGGTTCGGGCATGGTTGTCCTTCATTTGTTCTATCTGTGAGATGTGTGAATGTGCCCCCTTTAATAAGGGGCTGTGCAAGCGAATGTGATGCGTGAGTAGCAAAATCGTACTCTTGGCCCTAGTTGGCGCTACTAAAATAAGAGACGTTCCCTTTCGGCTTAAAATCGTTGATTTCAAATCAGCGGACTTGCCTATGGCAAGTGCCATTGGAAACAACAACAACATATGAAATTTCGTATAAGAATTTGAGACTAGTGCAGTTTTGTGTCAAATTTTTGTATCAATTGGTTGAGAAAAACGTGTCTAAAATACAAATTAAATTTTTGGATATTGTTAACGCATGCCATGAATAATTCGTTAAAAAACTCTCCAAGGTTGATACAATAGATACAGTGAAAATGCTATATTCACGCCAAAAGTTAATAATAACAATTACCCATCACCATGTAAGGCGTTCTCTGGTATGACAAATTTATTAGAGAGTATGAAAGAAAGTTTTAAGGAGACTACTCCAGCTAGTTTAAATAAAAAAAATGATTAGCTGGAAATAATTGTTTTTTTTATTAAGTGGAATAAATATCCATTAGATTTGCTTTTTGTTTTAATGTTTCTCATTCGAATCTCTAATCCTGTTTATTGCTGTGTCATTTGGGATCTTTATTTTAAAAACAAATTCTGAATTCCAGAAGGAATACAAACTAAGTATATGAGTTATTTTACATTTGAAAGATAACCATCTTTATTCACTTGACATAACTTCAGCTTCTCTAAGTAAAGTTTTTTTGGCATTTCTAGTTTAAAAACTCAACATTATCTTTCGGATGTTCTGTTTTTTTTTATAAAGTCTAAAGTTATCATTAAAATGATGCATTGCAGTGAAATATTAAATAATAGTTTGCTATACCAACCAGAAGATTTAGATTCAACAGCTTATTTCAGAACGTGTTTGGGAGATTTAATTGTGTTGTTAAATTCTCATTATATAAATTCTATAATCTATTCAACAAGTTTTTTAAAGCACTTGATATTTTAAATATGACATTTGGTGTTTTAAAAATTAACTGTTTATGACTCTTAAGATCCTAATGTATTTATCAAAGTATTTTTGGGCTGAATGTATTCGAATTCTAATTTTCTAATGTGCTGTTTGATGTTTTTAAAATTGGTTGTATTCAGTTTTTGAATTCCTAGTGCTTTAAGATTGATTATATACATCTTTTAACTTCTTTATGTGTGTTTACTGTTTCTGAGATCAAAAATATTTATCTTTTAAAGCTCTTATACATTTTTTTAATGTTTTTAGGCTATCGAATTCGCAACTTCTTAGCTTTTGGTATATTTTTTAAATAATTTTAAATTAATTGTATTAGCTAATAAAGTACTTTAATATGCTTCTTAAATTTTTTTCATTCATTACTTAGAACTTTTACTTTTATGTTTGATGTTTTTTTCCTTTTGAACACTGTAACTGAAGTTTTGTTCTGTGGTATGCATTTACTTTTTAAATAGCTAGATTTTTTTTCTGTTGTATACATTTTTTAAAAAATAAATATATGAAAAAGATGTGGCTGAATTTAGGAAGACTAAGTTCGTTATAATAATGGAATTTCCCAATATAATTTACTTTATCTGCATTAAAAGATAAAAGCAAATAAGAACATTATGGCTATTTAGAAATTAGAACAAAATTATTTAGGATGCTTTTTAACTGAAGTCATATCAATAACTTAATGCAGATCTTTATTCTTCATGTTATATTATAAAGAGAAAAAAATAAATTATTTATTAACTGAAGCCGATTAAAAATTGTTGCAGATCTGCATTCATTATATTATTGACTAAATTTCTTTTTTTTTTTTTCCAACCGACTGAAAACAAAATTTTACACAGAATTGTAAATGAAGTCACAAGATCACATAAGAGATTTAATTTAAATCATCGCATTTTTGAGTTCTCACGTTTTCAATGTAGGATTAAATTGAGGAATTTAATTCCAAATTTGATAAAAATCTGCACTTTAGATGGAAAAATTGTGACCTAAATATTCTTTAGCCAATTTGTTAGGTTTTGAATTATCCTATTTCCATGGATGCAAAAATAAGAAATAGATAAATGGTCGACCGCTAGATGAATTTAGTTCTAAATTTGATAAGGATTACCTATATAGATTCTTATATGTGTACCAAATTTTATCCATCTAGCCCATTATACTTTATAGTAATCGTATTCAATTATATTCGAAGAGATTGGTAGACTTTCTCTAAATAGATTTCGTTCAAATCTATAATTTGAAGAATATATAGAATTTCTTTTCGTTGAAGAATATATAGAATTTCGTTCAAATCTATAATTAAAATCTATAAATCTTTCTCTGAATAGATTCTTAGTAATCTATAAATTTGGTGTATAAATTATATTTTAAATTTTATTTTCTAGCACGAAATGTTTTTGAATTATTGTATTCTTAAAGAGATAGTAATTGACCGACATCATGCGAAAAACATTTTTCGAACTGAGGAGGGGGGGGGGGGGGCAGAAAAGTAAAGAATTGCCATAATCTTGAGTTCATATTTTTTGATGATTACAATACTTTATTCTTCCGTATTTCATGTATGAGAAAATATTAGAAAAAATCTGATGTAAAATTTTAAAATTAAGATAAAAAACAAATGTATACAACCTTAATTTCAACTGCAGAAATGTCCATTGTTACGTTATTGTAATTCAAATGATTTCCGTATAGGAAGCATTTTACTGCCACTATAAATGACAGGATAAAAGTGTAACAATTTTGAGGTTATATGCAATTAGGTTAATTGACCAGACAACCTAAACAATTCTAGATTATTATTCCATACGTTCGGAGAAACCTATTAAATGTATTGGATTTCTATTTTGAATAAAATGATCCTAGTATTACTTTTGAGAAAATTATTCATTAACAAAATTAAGAATAAAATAATTAGATTTAATTTTTAAGAAATTATCTTAGATATCACTTCTTTTTCCTAGACTTCTGTGAATAGAAACTCGGTCGATTCGATCTAATATTTTAAATAATATAGCTAAAGTGTAGTATTACTTCCTGTTTGATTTGTCCCGTGGCGCCCTCTATAACTTTAATTTACATAATCATTTTCATTCAAATCTGATGACAGATTGGGACTTTTATTATCGTTTGCGTTTGAAAATTGCTTTGCTGCTTCTGAAGAAAAATAAACCATAATAAATTTTATCGTTATGTTAGAATTGTTGTGCGTTTTTCTGAACCACTGAAACTGATGAAATGACGAATGAATCATCAAACTGGTGAATTATTTTTTTATAGTAGACAAGTGCAATCTCTAACTTGCATATTTTCAATATTGATTAGGTAGAACGATGAACGAATATATAGAAAAATGCAGGTTTTTGAATTTTTATCTAGACTCTTTTATTTCCCCAACTTAGAAAAAAAGATCTTGATTTAAATTACAAAAATTTGGATACTTTACTTGATTGTAAAATTGCTTTATTTTCGAAGAAAATTTTAAATATATTAAATTTTAAGCTTTTGTGAGATATAATGAGTGAAATAAAAGACGAATAATTTTAAACCATCAGATAGCTATTTTTTTTTAATAATAACCAGACGCTTTTGGCTACCAACTGGTACATCATCTGTATATTTAAAATAATTGGAAAAACTTAACAGCCATTCCTCCGTGTGCAGACGCTGAAGCGATTTCGTCAATTCTTAGTTCATATGAAATTAATACCATCGAAGGTCTCATGAATTACATATTAAATCAATAGTGCCTTTTCTTCAACCACCATTCATTTCCGAGAAATACTTCACATGTATTATTTAATATATAAATAATACATTAGATAATTTCCTAGAATATTACACCACGTGCATTGTTTGTGGGGAAAATCTTGAAAGTCGCCAAGAGTTCGCCAGTTCACAGCAACTAAATAAATTATCTAATGTAATGAATTTATAAATTTTTATTTGAAATTCTCTAGAAAACGTCATGAAGCGTCATCCGTCTTTTCCACCTCCAATTTTGAGAGAGAGTGTAAAATAAACAGAGACCCAATTTCAACAATTGGATCGATTTCGCCAGTTTTTCAAACGCAACTAAAGAATCATAGTGATCTACCAATATTATGCAGTTAAAATTTAAAATAGTAATTATTTGACAAGCTGTATTTTATCAATATTAGTTGACATAATTATATTAATGTCATTAATATGGTTGCCGAAGACGGTTAATGTTTAATAAGATTAATTTATTGAAGTCAGTCAACTTTAATAACACATCTAAACAAACAAAAATTTTATAAAATTAACCATAATATCTGTAAAAGTTGCACTATAATGATAGACCATTCTGGATGGGTAACTGCAATTAAAAATGGTGAAACTGAAAATTCTTAGAAAACTGCCAAAATCGTTCTACTTATTGGGGGATGAGAATTCTGTCAATGTTCTGCAATATCTTTCATGATGGAGAGGAAGAGGGACAATGACCAATGACAGTGTATCGGGGGATTATGATTTTTCGTATAAAACTAAAACTATTGAAATCAATTCAGCAGTTTACGCTGGTGAATTCCGTCATAAGATTATTTCATGCAAAATATATTACGAAATTGTGTTCTTTAAATCTCCCTTAAAAATGCAGGATGGATGAGGGCAGTCAATCCTTGATGACATATCTAGAAGTTATAAATTTTCATTTGGAACAAAAACTGGCGAAAACGGACCAATGGTTGGGGGGGGGGGGAGCGATTGGTTCATTGTTTTTCCCTTATTATTTTAATTATGTCGACAGTCTATTTTTAGAGTTGATATTGGTTTAAGAAAAAAAAATTTCTATTATTAGAAGAAATTAATTTTATTTCTTTTAATTTGATTGTTTAATTAATATAATAAGACTCTTAGTTATAATTTGATTTAAGAAATTAAAACTTTCAAAAAATTTATTTTGTCGAAGTCACTGAAAAATTTAGAAATAATTTTTTCCTGTCTTCTTTCCGATTAATAATTCAAAACAGTAATAATAATTATTATTACCTGACAATTAATTCGGTTGTGCTAACTCCAATTTGGCTAAAATGTTTATTAATTTTTTTAATGATTTCTGAATTTATTAATTTACCACCTATAATAAGAGGTGGTAAAATAGTTTGTCATGGATATTTAGAAATTGATAAATATTGTGGTAAATATACTTTCTCCGACAGTGTAGGGGTTAATCCAATAAAATATTCCAAAGCGTAACATTTATTTTGTATTTAAGTGATGGAGCATGAAAGACGTGTTGTTATTACAAGAAAAAAAAAAGAAACAAAATTGATTTGTCTTATTAGTAAAAGATAAATGAAGATAATGAAGACAGGAAGTTAGAAAGTTCAAAAATGTCGCGAAACCCTTCAATTAAATATAAAAGTAAGTAGGTAGTTTCAGTTGAAACAGAAAAAAAAAAGTCTGTGCATAAAAGTAAAACCCTTCAGTTATAAATAAAAAAAAAATGAATGTTTTCATTTAAGGATAAAAGATTAATTTGCTCGGTAAAAAAAAAAAAAAAATCAAAAAAAAAAAATCACTTTTGACATTATAAAATAAATACCCAATTAAGAGTTTGATAAACCAGATAGTAAGCCGTTGATAGCTTGATCATATCACAACTTAAATACCTTCTCCCCTTTCTAAATTAAAATCTTTCTGGTTAGTTATTAAACAATTAGCTGCATATGCGAGACGATTTCTTTATTAGCATCTTAATGTTCTCTGATCCGTATCTTAATTTAAATTTATGCTACTGTTGTTCCACAAGCGGAACCGCAAAGACATAATATTATCTTTTAATTACTTAAGTAGTTATTTCTGCGATAAAATTTTTCGCTTGGCTTTAAAAAAAAAAGAAACATTTTTGCCTAAAGTTCCGACAGAAATATTTAGATACGGGTTATCAAGATATCGTTTGCCGTGTTAAATACATATCTTTGTAGCGATATGTTTTTCCCGTTTATAACAATTTTGTTTACTTTAATTCGATAAGATATCGATGATTAATCAAATGATCTGTTTTTTTAATCAAAAGAAAATGTGTATATTAATGTCTCGGAAAATTAATCTGATGCATTATCTAAACATAACTTATTAACAAGTTAAGCCAATTTGCTTCCATTATTACTTTTTTTTATAAACTAGATTTGTTTCATATTCATAAAGATGGCATGGCTTCGCATATCGATTTTTCACTTTTTTTTCTGATGCGTTAGATTTTTGAAATTTAATATAATTATATGATCCCTGTTACAATGCAATATTTTAATAATTTTAGATTTTAATTTTTAATTAGTTGCTGAGATTTGACTAAAGTTTGATTTCAAATGAATGGCATCATCTCGTAGCGAACTTGAGAAATATTAGTTACAAAATTTCATAATAAATATAACAATGAATGAAGACTAATGAATTGAAATGCCGTAAATAGTATGTTTACATAATTTAACAAATTAAAGAGAAATAAGAATTTAAATATCTAAAAACAATTTTATAAAAGAATTTCAAGCTCCGAATAGAATTTAAGGCTGCTTTGAAAAACCGAGATTATCATGCACTTTAATTTTTTTAATTGTTAAAAAATAATTTTCCAGTTCAGAATAATACAGTATGTGTATAGTTTAGGCAGTATTCGCCTATTTCTGTTTATTTTTAAATCGTGCTCTTAATTATAAAAATGTACCTAATATGGTTTTAACGGTTATGCATATAAAGGCAGTTACTAAAGGAATGGATATTATTGCAAAATATCTTTAAAAGTAATTATTTTTTTAATTAACAAGAATGTGTCATTTAAGTAAAAATTATCTCTTGAAAATTTTTTAATGTTAATATGTTATAAAAATGGTTTTTATGTTATTATATTCTTCTATATTATTAAGGAAAAAACTTTATTTTTTGATAAATTATAAATTAAGAATTTTAAAAATGCTGAAAAACTTTTTCTAAGTAAGAATTTATTACACTAGTAGTAACTGCGAGCAAAATTTGACAACTCGACTTGTCGCTCTAACCTGTATAGCATTTTGATAGCAGTGCATATCTTTGAGACCTACACAAGAGCATTACAGTACATGTCGGAATTCATAGGAAATATGCCAGCATATAAACATTATCATGTTAAAATTATTTTTTTTTGTTAATTGCTTTCTTTTATTAATAGTTTGTAATATTTTTCGTAAAATATTATTTTGGATATGCTTGCTTCCTTGCAACATTCCGTTCCTTCAATCAAAACTTTTGTAAAAGCTATTTAATATACCTGGAGTTATTTTCGGGTTTAAAAAAACTTTTATCGGTAATATTTTTAATGCAAAAATCAATTTTATTTAAAAAAATTACAATGTTTATAATTTTTCTCAATACATATATATTCAAATAAAAGAGGAATAAAAAAATAGTGGTAGAATAGTTCAAAGTCTTAACATTGCCTAGTATAGGAATATCTGAGAATTTCCTTATTTCAAAATTATCTGCCTTAAATTTTTAAAAGAATTAATAACAACTGAATAAATATTTACATAAAAATAAAAAGTGATATTACTAGAAAGGTAAAATTTTTAATTTCGTAATGATGTCAATATTTTAAAAATAATTTAATCTGAAGTTTCTTGCGAGAAAAATCAAAATATTAGTTGATTTCTCATAGCTTGAAACGGCCTTTGCCGACGAGCATCTACATTTATTTGCAAGGGCTTTATATTTCTTTTTTCTAAAAGTCTGGCCTATTCTTGTTTTTAGGCATTGTGAAATCACTACTTTGAATCAAATACGGAGTTGATAAAAGAAATGTATTACAAAAAACAGAAATTAAAAAATAGCGGTGGAATAGTTTAAAGTGAAATAATTTTAATCTGTTTAATTTTTTTAAATAATTGCAACCGAATAAAATATTATGCAGTAAGGACATTAATATTATTGAATTTTTTATATGGTGTTAAAATATTTTTGTAAGTATCGAAAGTGAAATATTTTTGTAAGTAAATCGAAATTAATGCAAAAAAACCCCCTCTAATTAATTGAATATTTAATAAATTTTGGCACTTTTAAAAATTGACGATATTTTTTCTATTATCCTAAAAAAATAAGTGTGCAGTTTGGTTTAAATAGATCTAGTTGATTAGGAAGAAATGTGAAGCATACATACATACATAAACATAAGGACTTTAATTTATATTCATATATTTAAGCATTTAGGTTTAAATATTTGAGAATAATTTTTTTTCAATAACTTTCGATTTTATTAACGTGGTAAATATACTATATTTATGATTTACACGAATCAGCCTGTTGACTGAGTTGATCGGAAAACGTGACATCAAAATATTAGTTCATTTCCTCGTTTTTTCTTGAATACCCATATTCCCGAGGATAAATATTTCATCCGTCTGCGTCCCGCAGCTAGAATATGCCTGTCCAGTTTGATGGATAGGGCTTTAGCCTACACAATAGCGGACACGCCTTCTCCGCTCACTTGACATACTCTCTCCACGTTAAACTGTCAATTAATTCTGGTTTACATAATCTCTGTCACTATCGTTTCGCTTCGCGTGGCTCGCTATGCCGTGGAACTTTACGGCAGTGAAAGAATGTTTTACTTTTTTTATGTCATTATCCTGTTAAGGCTACTGGGAACAAATCGATGTAAAACAAAGAGAAAGAAAAAAAAAAACAATATTTTTTCTTCTTCGTCTACTCTGTAAATTTTTGACTGGTTTCAAGTATGTGGACTGAGACAGATTAACCCATTCACTGTCATTTACGAGAGATCCCGTAGGAAACTGCAGTCAAATTAAGAGTCTGTAAAATTTCTCTGGCAGTGGATGGATTAACACATTTCTAAACGCGCTCTAGTTACCAGCGGAAGTGGCCTCCACAAAATGTTCTTGCATATCCTCTAATAAAGATGTTATTCAAGGCAACACTTTGCATGACATAGTATTTCGTAATTTATAATAGTTACGAAATATTAATCTTTTTGCGTGAATTTTGCGCTTTTAATGAATCCTTCGTGTGATCGTTGGCGAGTGTTTTGGCGATTAATCCCTGGCATACGAATAATAGCATCCGAAAATTTAGCTTATGTTTTAGGCATGTTTTTCCCAACCGATTGAAATAAAAATTTGACTCAGAATGACACTTATTGTCACAAACCAATTTGATAAATTTTCACTTTCGAGTTATTGCGTTAAGATAATTCTGAAAGTACAGACCGATAGACGTCCACCCCCTTGTTGGATTTGGCTCAAAATTTAAAATTTATGTATCGAATTTTATCCATCTAGCTCTCTTTGTTTTGTAGTTATCGTCTTAATTTATATTCGAACAGCTGGACAGACATATTTCATCTGAACTAATTTTTTCAAAATTTTATACAATTCTATAAATTTGGTGTAAAGACCATATACCAAATTTTTCTTGAATTATCTTTATCAAAGACAGATTTACTGGCAGACATATGAACGAAAATTCCGACGGACGGGCAAACAGATAGACATTTAAAATGTTTTTCGAATTTAGAGAGGTCTGAAACATGGAGATTAGTTAAAATCTCGAGCTCTGATGGTTTGGATTATTACAGTACTTTTCTATAATTGGTATACAAGAATCTAAAAATATTAAAAGAATCTCTTTTTACTTTCTTTTATGTGAAATATAAAGGAAATAATGTAACTGTCAGGAAATTCGAACTAGGGGTTTTGATGAGACAAAACTCATTACCCCCCCCCCCCAATTGACTTGTATAAATGATGTTTTATATATGATCTTGTGAAAGATTGTATTTCTGTATCAAATTCTGGTTTCAATCAGACAAAAAAAGGTGCCCAAAAAGCTTTTATTTTGGATTGCGATCTAATATATTTTTATAAAAATGGTCTCTCATTATTAATGTCTAACTATGTTATAAAGTTCTTTGTTTACATATAATGCTAATATTTAAAAAATAAAAAAAGTCATGATTCTTATTATATCAATATCGAAATATTCTTCAAAAGCCATTACTTGCTTGCCTCCTATCAAATGACTCACTTCAGGAGACAAATCAATGTTTATGTATTACTTTGCTTTGATTAATGCAATTTAAAAGCATTTAAAGTACCATAAAAATTATATTTAAAGTATGCTGCCCCAATAAGTTATTATCGAAGAAGATTTAGTTCATTATTTGTCGAGTTATGTGTTACCTACTTTCTAACATTTCTCAAAGGGAGCTTCCAAAATTAAAAGTCTTAGATTCTTGAGTTGTTTCCATTAGGAAAATGATAGTTCTTTGTTAGAAAGTCTTTAGACATATATCAATCTCATTTAAACAAGTGCGCAATCAAATCAGAATATAAAAATTTATTTCTCTTTATCAACTCCCAAATAGTGTTACCTAACTACTGGCTTGCACACAATGGCATCATTTCAAATACTAAATTTCCCTATTCTTTTTATATCTCAGACTGTTTGTGAGTTTTAAGAAATGAAAAATGTTTCAAAACTTGCAGCCTGTTACATACATACGCAATGACTCACTTTAAATGACAAAAAGAGCATCCCACCCCTTTTTATGTTTCAAAAAAATTAAACATATTTGAAATGTTTTCAAATTTATATTTAAAATATGTAGACTCATTAATTAACGTTGAAATATATACTACCAGCTTTACTAGCTTATCCGCAATGGAATTTTTCAAATGTCTCCACTAGGAAAAGGATCATACTTCGCAAAACATACATCAACTTCACATCAACAAAGTACAATCAAAAATTTACATTTAAAAAATGTATTTCAATTTATTAACGTCTAAACTGAGTTACCTAATTTCTGGCTTGCACACAATGCCATCATTACGGAAATAAAAATCCACCATTCTTATTATGTCTGAGACCGAAAAATCCTTCAAAATCCACAGCCTGTTGGACGCGTACCCAATGACTCGCTTCAGGTGACAAATCAGTGTTCCACCCCCTTCCTTCCCGTGTCATTAACGGTAGGAGGGACAAAATTTGCCTTCCCCCCGACAAAGATTAATTTAATTAAGAAGCAAGCCATCCATCATCCTCGACTGAAGCGCTTGCGCAAGGAGGTTGTCACCGCGCGCAAGGAATATTTTTCTAGGAAGGAGAACTCGGTCGGGAGGAGTGATGACAATGTCGGGTTTTTGTCGACCCGACTCGACAACACGCACATTCCGACAGCATATAAGTAACAATGGAGCCATGACACGTGTGTAATATATAACTAGTCGGAAAATAAAAGTTAGTTTTTTTATGTACTTTTAGAAAGAACCTTTGTAGGTCATCGGAGACACGTTTGATAGGTTTTTGTTCGGGATTTCTTCACCTTTTTTTTTATGTATATAATGCAATATGGAAGTTGTTCATAATGCTTTAATAACTTCATTTATGTAGATTTTTTTTATAAAATATGACACGAAATTCTGACAGTAGATAGCAGCAGTATTTGTTACTGCCTACTGTCTTGATAGTGCTTTTTGATTTATGTGCAAATTAAAAATACTTTTTTGTATATTTGATATGAGGCTTCTCGCAAGTGAGAGTTAATTAAATTTCATAAATTTTTGGCTTCATAGATTTAAGAAAACGTGATTTTTCGAAATTTTTTAACAGACATTTCAAAAAATACATGTTTTTACGTTGCCACATATATTCCGAGCTAGGTCATTCAAATTTTATTTAAAAGAATCAACCATTAATCAAATTTAAAAAAAAACTTACTAAAGAGATTAGAAATTCAAACTTATCGCTTATTGTTTTTCTGGAAATATCTTGCTGAGAAGAGTCAGAATTTACAAACTCTGACTTTGTACCACATCGAGCATCGAGGAGTTTCCATATTTATTTCATTATTTTCAATACATTTTTGTATATTAGTTATTTTGTTCAAGTTCAGTATAACAATTTGAAAAACAGAACATAAAACTACTGCATTTCAAGTGGAAATTGATTCAATTAAATCGTATACACAATAAGGAAATGAAAATGATGATTTATTAATTTTTTCGTACATTTGCATACACGATAGGGGGTAGTCACCGTGGGAAATCTTAGCGACATACATGGCTGAGAAAAAATAAAATGCTTGATGGAATTTAACGAAACCACTATGTCTCAAAGAAATAATGTAAATTTTGTGAATTTTTAAAGATTTTTTTAAACATTAGGGATTGATTTCAGTACCTAATTTACATCAACCACTTCAAAAGGAGGTATCTTTTGCTTCTTTCAAGTGTTTTTCAGTCATGAAATTTCCTTATCAATTTAGAAATTGAGATATGGGCGAGTAATTTTTTTTAAATAAATGAACGACTTAAAATATTACGGACTTTAATTATTCTCTTTATTATGAAAAAATCTTCATTTAGATGACATTTGGGTGAAATTTTCCTCAATAAATCATTGCAAATGTCTTAAATTGAGTTTTTGATAATTACTATGCAATAATATAATATAATATCAAAATATTTTCAATGCAGAGTAACGCATGATCTTTTTCTGAAATTAAAATTTAACGCCAGACTGAATCAAATGTATGACACCAAGACACAAATCCGCTAAGGTCTATCAGACTATATGCCTTAATGAGTAAACTAGTCATTTGCTGTTTTCTATCGTAAAGCAACATACACTTGAAAGTTCAAATACTAGCTCATAATATTTGTAATGGTCATGTGTAAGTCATACCGTCATGCATCCGGTCTTCATAATCTATTAATTTTAAGTTTGTGTAGAGTGTAGTAATATTAATTACCGTTTTAAAGCAGAATACGGCTATTTTGTAATGATTCATTTAATTTTGAATTGTGGTTAGAATACTTGGACGACATCTGATTATCTCCAAACTACAACTCCACGCAATATTAGAATATATTTGACTCACAACTTCAGATTTAACGTGATTCAAGTCAGCATACAAGGAAAAATCTAATTTCGAGTCTTCAGTGCCTCTGTCTAAAGTTTAGACATCACCACTATGTCATCGAGATCTCTACAAATTTTATATCTGGATCGAAACTTCGTTATTTATGCATATATTATAAGTCACAAACGTAGACAAAATTGTTTTAGGCAATTCTTTAATTTTAAGGTTTATTTTCCTGGCAGATGCAGTGAAACAATTAGGCAACTCCTTAAATCCGCAAGCAGGTATTAAATTTTTTTATTTTCGCAGTTGCTAAATGAAGAAGTTTGTAAAAAATATGAATTCTCTGAATGACGAAATATTAGGATAATAAAAACACTTTATCAGCTATATTTGATAAAATGCATTTCTAAGTAGGAAGACTGAGTAATTGCGTAGGATTGCTAGGATATGAGGGGGCCGCTAGCAGGTAGATTAAAAAAAAAACTTTATTTTCTTAGTTTTAAATAAATAAGGAATAAAAAAAAAAATTGGAAATCTATGAAATTATAAAATATTACGATAATATTTTATCAATTAAAATTGATCAAGTATTTATATTTTCAATTATGTTCATTTAGTATTAGAATATTTATAAAATTGAATATCTACTACAACAATTTTGTTTATAAACATGGATGACGGGCAACTGAAAATCATGACAGATAAAGGAAAACAAATATATATTCAAAAAGTTAATAAAATAATATCATTAAGATATTAAACATGTGCATTCAAAAAGATACCTCATAATGTGCATTGCCTTGAGCTTCAAAATATTTGAATATTTAACTAAGTATAATTGAACAGGTTTCTCCATTTTTCATTATGTTCATTTATTTATTAGAAAATTAATAAAACTAAAATCTGCTAACTTATTGTGTACAACATGTATGCTGGGAGTCTGGAATCGTAATAGCTAAATAATGACAAACACATATCTATATATATGAATTATATTAATATCATTTTTAATAAATCGTATTATAGTATTAAAATATTAAAAATTAGATATATTAAAAATATCAATATTTTCAGTATTTAATAAAATATTATTCTAAATATTAAAATAAAAATCATCTGATGAAATGATATACTAAATCCACTATCTTTTTCAAAGAGAGGTCCAGCCTAGAATACAAAGTACTAAAATTCTCCAATTGATTACTCGCATTAGAGTCATAATTCACATCATTTTTATTTTAAGTCGTTTTTACTTTTACATAACACCCATTAAAAGAAATAATCCAACTGAACAACAACCAATGATTTTCCGGTTTCCGGTCAGACTTAAAAAAAAAATCTGACTATCAATCTCAAATAAAACTCTAATTAGATTTCTTACTGATTATCAGTAAATAAGACACGGAAGAAACTATTTCGCGAGGTTAGGATCTGAAGAAAAATCGACCTCTTGACTAATTAGTCTGGCTTGAGAGGGGAAAAAAAAAGGGACATATGTCAGTTAACAATCTTTTTTCGTGTACTTTTCACTTGAATTTTGTTTATTATTTGGTTCTCTGATGGGATCCTTGGTCGTACAAAGAGAGAAACCCTCACCGAAAGCTGTTCTGTTCTCATTTACGGAGTTTTAAGGTCGTTCGGTGTTCCCTGGCATCAGACTTAATTTAATTTCCGCGCTCTCTCTCTCACTTTCAGCGACAACAAAGAAATCCGGAGAGCAGAATCTCGCCACGGTAATTCTAAACGAAAATGGCGGCTTGACAGTTTGAGGTCTTCAGAGTGTTTTTCTTTTCGCCGCTTTTTTTCCCCTTTCCCACCCCTCTAGACCTCGCACCGGGCTTTCAACAATCAGTGTCGCAATGGATTACGGTAACAGCCTGATACGTTACCATGCCATGATACCTTTGTTCAAAAAACAGTATATAGGCGATGAGTACGTGTTTATTTTATATAAAAGAGCCTTCTGTGGATTGATTTCACAAGTCACTCAAAAAAACTTAACAAGTGGTTATATAAGTTCATGAGCCGAAAAGAAAATAATGCAAATCCGACATCTGAGAACATTCTTCTGTTTAGATCATGGAATTATATTTGAATTCTTGATTCCTTTAAAGTAATGTTCCGCAAACTTTTCCACTCGGAATCCAATTTAATAATAATTACATTCCAGCTCCCCAACTTTGAAAGGAATATTTTGTTTGTCAATGGAAATGGTGAATCAAAACGGATTCTTCAGTTACATTTGTCTGATAACGTTGAATTACATTACAGAAGCCGATTAATGTAGCCATTGGTTACAGTAAAGCCTGATACGTTACCATACCATGATGCCTTTCTTCAAAAAATTGTATTTATATGAGTATGTGCATATTTTATATAAAAGAGATTTCTATGGATCGATTTCACAAGTCTCTCTCACATTGATTTCTTAAGTCACTCTTCTGTTTAGATCATAATACTAAATTTGTTTATTTTATATAAAAAAGCTTTCTGCTGATCGATTTCACACGTCTCTCTCACTTACAGAAAGCTTAGCAAATGGTTTATATAAGATGAAAAGAAAATAGCATACATTCGATCTATGAGAACACTCTTTTGTTTAGATCATAAGATTAAATTTCAATTCTTCTAAAGCAATATTCTATAAGCCTTTTCCATTCGGACTCTCAATTTAATAAAAATTACATTCCAAGTCCCTAATTTTGAAATTTTTCTAAGGAAATTATGAATCAAGACAGATTCATCAGATACACTTGTTTGATAATGTCGAATTAATTATTAAACAGAAATTACATTACATTACAGATACAGTCTAGTGTTGCAATTGATTACTGTAATTACTGTGCCTGAATTTCTAATTCGTTACCATGCCAGGATTTTTGTTCCAAAAACTGTATTTCGTCGAATAGTACATATTTATTTTATATAAACACGTGCAGTTAAGTCTCTCTCATTTACAGAAAGCTCAACAAGTGGTTTATATAAGTTCATGAGCCGAAAGAAAATAGATATAAATAAGAACATTCTTCTATTTAGTTCATGAAGCTATATTTGAAGTTTTAATTCTTCTCAAGCAACATTTTATAAGCCTTCTCCACTGGGTCCTCAATTTTATAACATTTATATTCGAGATCTTCAACTATTAGAGATATCTTTTTATCTCGCCGAAAATGATGAATCAAGACGGATTTCTCAGCTACATTTGTTTGATAATGTTGAGTTACATTACAGAAGTAGTCACTATCAATATTATGTATAATCCTACGTTTTGACTAATGACTAATGACTTGGAATCACTGTCCTTAATTTAAATAATCTTGATGTAAAGAATTATTTAAAGGCTATATACCTCCTTCGTTACATGGTAACCATACATAGCTACACTGCCTCCTCTAATTAAAGACGTTCGGATTAAATTTGAATTATCAGACCGTCACATCAGCATTGGTGGGAACTAAGGTTGAGACCTAAGGGCCATCACCAGCCATGGTACTAACTTTCCCGTAGGAAGCACGTTCGGTTATCGATAGGTGGTAGCCAATACCCATCATTTCTGTATACCTACCAGGGTGGGGAGAACCCATCACTATACCGGAAGCTTCTCATTCTCACTTCTGAGGTGCCTTCCGGTGAGAGTTAGTTACGAAGTAAACAGGAAATTTATTACGAGGTAGAGAGTTAGTTACGATGTAAAGAGGAAATTAGTTACGAGGTAGAGAGTTAATTAAGAAGTAAAGAGGAAATTAGTTACGAGGTAGAGAGTTAGTTACAAACTAAAATTGGAATTCGAGGTTTTGATGAATATTTACGTTTTAAATCTCGCTGTTTTTGAAAAGGCATTTTTGACATTTTGCCTGTCTATCTGTGACAAAGACAACTCGAAATTTAGATTGTTGTAAGTTGGTATATGGTCTTTATACCAAATTTGCAAGGCTTTATCAAATTATGAACAAAATCCATTCAGAGGAAAGTCTGCATGTCCGCTTGTTCGATTATAAGTTAATACGGTAATTACAAAATGGTGAGAATTAGATGGATATAATTCAGGTTGACATATTTAACACCTATACCTAATATCTAGCACATAAAACTTTTTCTTGCACTTATTGTTCTAAAAATATATAATTTTGATTCTTACTGGCGCATGTTGAAATTCACACCTTTAATTTGAGCTTTTGTCACTGTAATGATGTAAGGTTGATAAAAGCTAATTTTTTCCGTGCACACGTACTCATGCAGGTTAAATTTTATTTTTATTTTGTGTAAAAATATTGTTGGAAAATTTGCTTAAATTTTTTTTTAAAATTGATTTTAATAGAAATTTAATTTATATGTTAAAAAACTGGTATTATTTAAAAAAAGCATTTAATTTTGTGATCGTTTTTGTACTATAATATTTTCGGATATTATAGTTGAAAAACGGCAAAATTTCGCTCAATTTATTAAAAAAAATTAATTTAAATTATAATAATTGGTTACGCTTTATATTGGCAGGTTATAAAATATTATATTATTTAATTAATTAAAATTCTAATGTGTTGCTGTGGGAAATTCTAATGAGTTGTTTTATTAACTTGTTCAAATACATACCTTCTTAACCTCCAAAGTATATATGTACTGAACATAGTAACTTTAGGTCAAACTGTGTAGCTAAACGGTAAAGTGCCAAGGCGCGCGTACACACACATCTTTATTATAAATAAAGAAAAAGATAAAAATTATCGTATCACATATTTATTTATAAAAATTCCACTATGTGTAAAAGTATCTGGAAGATATCAGAGCTTCATATTTGATAATTATAAATTTTATTCATTTGTATGAATTTTATCTGAAAGTTTTATTAAGCTTTAAATAAATTTATCTCCAAAATAGAGACAGATGATATCAAATTAAAATCTTTACATATTTCTTTCGCTTTTTAAATATGCCTGAATTTCTAATAATTTTCACATGTAATTCAAAATTGATATTGAGAAATTGAATAGTCTAACAGCGGGGGGAACTCTCTTCCGGAATTATGATTTATTTAGTTTATGTTAATATTTTATATATTTTGGAAGAATTGTTTTTATTTTAGAGATGCAAACTTTGATAATCTAGCGAAAAAATTTTAATATTTTATATGAAACTTCAAATCAAGAGAAAGATGATTGATAATGGTGAAGAAATTAAGATTGTTGTTTTATATAGTTAGAATAGTTTAATTCAACTATTCATCATTTGGGAGAATCAATCCTAAATTCAGAATAAACTAGAATGAAAAATTCTGCACAAATATAATTTTAGTAGATTCAACAATAACAAATCATGTTTGTCGACGAGTTAATTGATTATATTTTTGTAAAAAGAAAAAATAATAATCATATTCCTACTCAAGTTGAATTTTGATTATTTATTAGAAAAATAGTAGTTAGATTAAATGTTAATCAGCGATTCTACTTTAAAATTATAGCTATATTTTAATTCTTTAACGTTAAAAATGAAATCTGAATTACATTTCGAAATTTATTTACTTAGTATTTTATAATTTAAGCTATTATTTAGCAGTAATTTTTAACTGTATATCTGATTTAACTTCGAATTTTTAATTTACCATTTCCATGCGGTGAAAAAAATTTAGTTGAAGTGTGATAAGATCCAAGTTAATTTATATAATAAATATAAGGAATAAATTCATTCAATTCTTGTCACCTAGCAGAGATTTTTATGCTTCTGTAAATGCTGTTATTAACCATATACTACTTAATACAAATTCTTTGCAAAAAAAAAAAAAGAAAAGAAGTTGGTTACAAAAGTTTCATTACTATGATCGCACTGAAATAAGCCAACATGTAATGAGCATTTTTGTTCTATGAGTACGAATAAAGGACATATATACTTTCATATCATTCAGATTTTCGGATTAACAGCATTAATGAAATGTATAGCTTCTATGATTGTATATAAGAGACATATATTTTCAATCTATATGGTTTTTCATGGATTAACTGTATTGAGGAAATGTATAGCTTCTATAAGTGCAAATAGGCAACATGTATTGTCAAGTCATATAGTGTGATGGATTGGTTAGAAAAATGTCTTAAAAGACTGAAACAAAAGGCAAAAGGGATATATATATAAGATCTAAATCTATTCAGTTAGGCATCTAAAGTCATAAATAATATGATTGTAATAAATAAATGCCTAACATCTTTGAATTTAGGAAGGAAAGCAAGTACCAAATTAATACGAAGTGCAAAATCTCCTCTTTAAGGAAAAATAAGTTACAAATACGGATTCTGTGCAAAAGAAAGAAAATATTCATCTCAGAAAAAACTAGCAGGAGTGATTTCCCTGAAACTTGCTCTCATACTCACCAATAAGAATTTGTTGACCTTCGAAGAGACCGAGTCTGCCTTGTATGTTATTAGCTGAGAATAATTCCGAAATATAGATCTTTGACGTGTTTGACATTTTCCGTGAATTTATCGTGCTAATATGTAATTTGGATGACATTTTGCAACCGATTAAAAGCAAAATTAAATACTTAAGGTCAGTTATAGTCTAAAGGTCATATATCGAATTTCATCGATTTAAGTCCTTGTGTTTACGATTTATTGCGTTTACATGCATGTAAAAATACAGACCGACAGATGATCTATCTTTTGACAGATTTAATGCAGAATTTGAGAAGAAGCTATAGTTTACAGAATCTGTGTATCAAATTTTATCTAACTGGCTCTTTATCTTTTGTAGTTATCGAGAACTCACTTGTCCTTAAATAGCCAAGTAGACAGAACTTTCTTTGAATGGATTTTGTTTAAAATCTGATAGAAATCTACAAATTTGGTTTAGATACCAGATTTCATCCATCTAGCTTAAAACGTATTTTTAGATAAGGCCTTAGACAAACGAACATAATGCCAAAAATATGCTTTATGAACACTTGCAGGTGTGAAAAATGGAAATTTGGCAAAATCTCGAGTTAGAAATTTTTATTTATTATAATACGTTTTCAATTTCATATATGGGAAAGTAAAAATAGCATGCATTACTGCCAACAATGGTAATCTTGTTTATAAATAAAATGGAATAAGCATTAATTGACCTACAATGCTCCACTTTATATACTATAAGTTGAATTTAATTCTTATATAATTATTTAGCTAATAACATTTTTTTTCATTTATATATTCAGGAATTTTCGTTTTTTATATGAAAAATAAATAAATAATTAGAATTCATTTAAACTCGAAAAACATTTTTGAAAGACACGCTCAGAAACGTTGAAATAGATGTTTTGATGAGAAATTTTGCTTTTTTTTTCCTTTTATACCGAACTTTTATACCGAAATCAGTTATGTCTGATATTTTCCTTCATTTCTGCAGGATTTTCCACACAAACCATTCTATAAAATTCATACCCGTTTTTATTGTAAAATAACAAACATTTTATTTCTATGCATTTCAATTGTTTAATTACATTTAAAAGAGCACAAGCGGAAATATAAATAATGAAATTTTTGCTAGAATAATTGGCTGTTAAAATAAATTGACCTAATTTTAACATTCCATCGTGCATTTCTTTTTATTTAAGTTAAGCAAATTAAATACGCAAAGGATTTAACTGAATTAAAACCAAAGCACTTTTTGATATATTTCCTGCTTTTTGATAAATATTTAATTTTTCATCAGATTTTGAAATAGTTAATTATTTTCCGTATACAAAAACATTTGATGGATTTAGAGGCTAAAGCTTGCGTTAGGTATAATTATGTAGTTCCATGCATTATTTAAAACAGTCAGTAAATTGCAGAGAATGTTGTTTACCTTGTTCAATCCATCATGTATTAATTTTTATTGATTATTAATAGCAGGCATTTTTTGGTGGCGTATTTCAAAACCTTTAAGCAAAACTATGGAGCTTAATTTATTCGATGACTTGAAAATTTTATTTATCCAAACATTCGAATTAAGAAACTTGATACTAAAATTAGAGAAAATGCCTGTTTTTTTAAGTTAAAAATTTCTGTGCACACCAATGTATAAATTACAAAATTATTAATAAATAATACATAACAAATGCTATTCATCAATAAATCTTCACCGAATGAATGTGTATGTGTATGTGCGTGTTGGCTCTAAGCAGGACTTCGAAAAATCAAATTCCGTATACATATATAATTTGGAAGATAGAAATTAGCTTAGAGAGATTTTTTAAATTTTAATTTATTAAAAATTAAGCAAAATGTTGACAATTTTCTCCACCATAACTTCTGAGAATATAACAGCGCAAAAATTGTTTTTACATCATCTAAAAATTCAAACTGTTAACTTTCGAACTCTACCAGATTTGTTGCTTTATAACTTTTAATCTATTTTTAATAATTTAAAAAAGGTATTTTCAAGCTTATTTTAGAGTATATTTCATTTTTGACATGAAATTCATATTAATTTCATTATTGCACAAATATTTCATCTTGAATTTTTCTTTCGTGGCTTTCTTTCGTAAATAAACATTAGGTTAAAGAGCAATTAACGATTGCATCACTTACAAGACATAGGCAAAGACTGTTGTAAAGCCAAATATTGTCCTAAGACAAACATTTAATAATATTTTGAAATTTTGTTGCGCTTACAAACAAAATTTTTCTGAAATTAATTGAAATTTTTTAATGTTTAAATTTTAAGTGATTAACTAAAATTTGAGTTAATTGAATTTGAGTTGAATTTTGCCTTATTTAGTGTAAGAATCAAACAGCATAAGATTTCTGAAACAGTGCGAGTTCCATGTCTAACAAAATTTGAAATTTAAAAGTACTTTACAGAGTGAGTCATTAAAACCAAATTGCTAAAAATATTTTATTGAAGCCTTTAATAAACATTAATTTTAGCCAACCAGTTGGTTACCAAAGACAGTGAGTCTTAATCTTTTCATTACTGACCCGCCTCTACCGGCCGTGTAAATTCTATCTTGTGGAGCCAGTTTCTATTTCAGAGAAGGTTTGCAGGTTGTAACATTTTTGCTGATGACTAGTTTTACATCCTGTATTAATCGATTGAAACAAAAACCAGAATAAAATTTCCACTGCCTATTGGACCATGTCGGTTGTAATTGAGTTAAATATGGCGAAACACTAAATAATAAATAATTCTATTAATTAATAAATAATTCTGATTAAAAAATAATATTGATAATCATATACATAAAAAAATTACATATTAATAAATATTGCCGGTTGTGGAACAATAAGCACTTTGAATAAAATTATAATAATTAAAAATAATATAAATAAATAAGTATATAAAATCATAATGCATAAGAACAAACTTTTAATAAATAAATGGCTGACAACAATTTGAATACAACAATTGCACGACAAAACTTCAAAATATTCACTGCAATTAATATCTAACATGTTCAAAGCTTTTCTAGAAAAATATGAATTGAGAAAGAAAAAAAATCAGAAACTTTCAGATAAAATTTAGATACTTTCAGTGTTACATAATGACTGCAGGCCTCATTTTTATGGGCTAGTTTTATGGCAAAATATTTCTATTCGGATAGTTGCTCTGAATCTTAATAATGTGTCCGTCTTATAAGCAGTGGGCGTTTGAGATAAATTTAAAAATGAGCTCAATTATGTAACAAGAAACAACTTATCTTTGGTTTTTGAATACTATATTTTTGTAAATTATTATTCCGTGTAAAATATGTTTTTTTTTAATTTAAAGAACAACTCTGATTTGTAAACTATTTATATTGCAATAATTTATTTTAGAATAATATAGCTCTTTGAAAAATTCGTATTATTAAAAAATTCGCAAGAGAAAATGTCAGATGTGCTTTTATTTTTAATTATTAGGAGTTTCAATAAATAATACATAATTAATAAATTAACAATAATTGATTTGAAAAAATGACAATTATTATAATTAATTTTAAAAACAAATCTTAAATAATAAAACTTAAAACTCAATACAATTTCAAAATAATCAGTAAATAATGTACATATATGATACGCTAAAATATGGCATAAAAATCGCTCTTTTTACTTATTGAGGAATGGCAACAATCAAGTATGAGTTAATCTCCGTACTTTAAATTGCTTCTTTGAACGTGTTTATAGTTGCTGCCTTTCGTTCAACGCTTTACGTAGTAATTAATAGAGCTGTAAGATATTATTGGAAATGCTTGGGAGGAGACTCGTGTGTTACCAAAAATTCCATTCAATCATAGAAAAGAAGATTATGAGAACGCAGTGGCAGAAATAAGTGTCAAACAAATAGTTTAATCGTGCGCAATAATAATCTTAACCACCGCCTGATAAGTTGGCCAGCCTATCTTCCAAAACCATTATCTCACAAAAATGTTTTTAAAAATTCTAAAAAAAATCCCTAAAAATTATCTTTTTAATTATATCAATCCCATTTTCCTTCATTCTCTTAAATTTAATTTTATACATAATCCGTAATTATGTTTTTAAAGTTATGATGAAGTACTAATTCATCTATTCAAAAATTCAATTGCTTGTTTTTGTCAGTCGTTAATTTTGAAATAGGATTTTTGCTTCCATTTTTATTTTGTACCATTGCACTCCTTAATTTGTATGCCTAATAATTTGTATAAAACTAATTCAATTAAATACATATTTTCAATCGCATCAATTAGGTGAAATTTTTTTATCTATAATAAATTAATCGTTTAACAAAATAAATAATCTGGACAAACTAGCTGTTCGCCAAAGACAGCTAGTTTTAATATATAAGCTAATTATAATCATAAGAAAAAGTTAATAATTTCAATAAGTAAGCAATTTTGATAAACAAACAGTATACAGCAATTCGAATATAGTTGTACTCTATAACTCAAATTCATGTGACATGTTCAAAATGTTCTTAAAAGGGGACATCCGAATCAAGAAAGCTCCATTGAATAAGAATTTATCCCTAATTTTTTGAGAATTAAATATATTTCAATATTATTGGAGCAGATTTCCTTTTCGATTATCAGAATAATTCATGTAGCATGTCCAAAATATTTTAAAAAGGTAACCACATTTTATGACATTAAATTGTTATGGAATTTAAAGACTAGAGAAAAAAATTCTAAATATAGAAGAATTCTACTTAAAAACATCCGAATTAAGCACGCTGGTGAATAAGAATCTTTCCGTAATTTTTTGAAAACTAGATATATTTCAGCGTTACTTTCCGATTACTGGAGTCAAAATAATATAGTTAATAGGTAGTATGTAGTTTAAAAATTTTAATTAAATCTATAATATTGATTTTATTTGGAACTTAAAATTTGGATTTGTTTTAAGTTCATTTGAAAATTAATTTAAAATTCTAAGAAAGTACAGAGGGTAAGGAACTAAGAAAGATCTTGTATCCTCTTTTGGAATTCCGCCTCGAGACCTTGCAAGTGCAAAATAACAAAATTGGAATAACTTACAAGTAGAAATAAACTCCTAAAAAGGGAAATATTCACCTCACGATTACAAACTTAGTAAGGTAGGAGGAGGTTGACAAAATTTACATCTTGGCATCTCTTCCTCTGCCTTCATTTGTGTGACGTGTCTTCAGATGACAGAAATTGCTGATGTTGAGATAAAGGAAGTTTTACAGGAAATACGAAAGATAAATTTATTTTTATTCATTGCTGTTAGATGTAAATCGATATTTATGAAAAAACGATTATTATACAACATTTTTTCACTTTCATATCAAAATATCGTATGTATCTTGAATTTGCCAAAACATTTTATTGTTCAGTAAAAATTTTATATAGATTAATACAATTAGTAAAATTTTTGAATGATTTTAAACTGTTATATGTCATCATTATACGTTGTCAGAAAATATTACATTCCGCTGGTGTTCCAGCTGTTATAATAAAATTTCGTATGGTTTACAGTGATTTTAACAAAAGGCATTATGGTATAACTGTGAAGATATATCATCGTGGAACTGGAAACGTTTATATTAATGCAGATTCCGCAAGGGAAAATATGAAAGTAAAGATGGAAGTAAAATTTAAAAAAAGTGAAAAGATTTAAAAAATTGAAATCTGCGACAGCAGATTTCAAGTTATCATGTGAGATAACTTGTTTTTTAAGTCATGTGGTATCAATCAGACAGAAAAACATAATGTTTCCACATGACTCATATTTCGCAATCACCGACATTTAAAAATGCGATGGTCTTGGTTTAAAAAAAATTCTCACATTGCCCATTTCGATACTTTTAAGAAAAAAGTTTGTATTCAACAAATAAAAAAAAAATCATATGTTAGATTTAATTCTTGAAAATCATATGAGCCCCTACTTTAAATTTACTGTAAATAAAGTATGGTTATGTAATTTTTTGAGAATAATAACATTTTGACATATAAGATTAATTGACCATACATCCCACCTTTCTACTTTCTCTCTTATTTCGTTCCAATTTAATCCCCCACCCCCCTTTTAATTAATAGCAAGAGTGTTTCGAATTGAAAGCTGTTTAATCCATTCACTTGTAGCTAAGCCACCAAACTGTTAAGCCAAATATAAAACAGTAATAAAACATTTTCATAAGTTGTAGAGTCATTTTTGAGATGAAATTTTATTAATGTTAACCAACTTGTTAGAACGGAGTGAAGCTAAAAAAAAAAATATATATTTGTTCTATGATTCTTGCAATACTCTTGGATATGATTATTTCCCCTTATATGTACACTTGCTCTATATCGCCTTTTGAATCTTTGTTCTGACTTGACCTTTCCCTCTTCCCATTTCCGATATATTTATAGCATTTCTAGTTGAAATCCAGTAAAGATGGTCACATGCAGTTAAGTAAATGCTCTAATGAGCCAAATATAAAAGAGTAGGAAATCATTTTCATAAGTCATGAAGTCATTTTTGAATTAAACTGCTCTTATGCTTGTTATTCAACTTTTAAAAGCATTGTTAAGCCACCAAATAATATGTTTGTTCCATGTTCCTAACAATAGATATCATTAAAGTCCCCTTATCTGTATACTTGCACTATATTATGTCATAAAATAATGGGGCAACCCATTTTTGCACATATACTCTCGCTTTTTGATTGTTTGTTCTGTTTTTATTTTCGCTTCTTCCCATTTCCAAAATATTTAGAGCGTTTCTAGTTGAAATCCAGTAAAGCTAGCCACTTGCAGTTAAGCAAGCACATTGATGAGCCAAATATAAATCAGTAAGAAATCATTTTCACAAGTCGTAAAATCATTTTTGAGTTGAAATGTTGTTAATGTTAGTCAAATTGACAGAGTGATGTTAAGCCAAAAAGAGTATTTGTTCTATGATTTTAGTAATTATTTTGGATATGATTCATTTACCTTAAGCACTCTTATTTGTACACTTGCAATATATTATGCCATAAAGTAACGGGGCATCGAGTCTCTGCACATCTAATCTCTCATTTTCATTGTTTGTCCTGACTTGATCTTCCCATCTCTTAATATCTAGAGCGTTTCGAGTTAAAATCCAGTAAAGATAGTCACTTTTAGTTAAGTAATTGTTCTGATGAGCCAAATATAACAATAAGAAATCACTTTTATAAGTCGTAAAATCATTTTTGAACTAAAAGTTATTAATGTTAGCCAACTTGTTAGAATGGTATTGAGTCAAAAATAATATTTGTTCCATGCATATTCCTAGCATTACTCTTGGATATGTTTAATTTCTCTTATATTTACACTTGCTTTATATTCAGATTCTCTCTCATTTTCTGCTTGTTTGCCTCGACTTGACTCTTCCTCTATTTTGACTCGCCCCTATTCCCATTTCCTAAATATTTAGAGCGTTTCGAATTGAAATCCAATGAAGCTGGTCACTTGCAATTAAATAACTGCTCTAATTAGCCAAATATGAAACAATCAGAAATCATTTTCCTAAGTCTTGAAGTTATTTTTTGAATTGAATGGTTGTTATTATTGTTAGTCAACTTGTTTGAACATTGCCAAAAAAAGCCAAAAACCAAAAAAGGGTTTGATCCATGCTTCCTTTATATGCACATTTGCATTTTGTTATGTCATAAAGTAACGGTCATCCCATCGTTGCATATCTACTCTCGCTTTTTAAGTGTTTGTCCTGACTTGACTCTCCCTTTTTCCCATTTCTTAAACATCTAAGACATTTTGAGTTGAAATCCAGTCAGTTTGGTCACTTGCAATTAAGTAACTGCTCTGATGAACCCAATGTAAAACAGTGAGAAGTCAGTGTTACGAGTCCTGGAGAAATTTTTCATCCAATTTATTAGAGTCAAGGTAGAAAAAATAATTATTCTCTCTTACAACAATGCCCTGGATATCATTTTCCACTGTACTTACCGTAAATTTAAACTATGTCATAAAATAATACACATCTCATCTTTGCATATTTACTCTCACTTTTTCATAGCTTGTCTTTTCTTGCTTCCCCCCTCCCCTCAAATATCTAGAGCATTCCGAATTGAAATCTAATAAATGTAGCCACTTGTAGTTAAATAACACTACTAACGAGCGAAATATAAAATAATAAGAAATCAGCCTCACAGGTCCTAAAACCATTTCTCATCCAACTTGTTAGAGGGATGGAAAGTTAGAAAGAGGAAATCGTGCCATACTTGCCTAAGCGTGAGCCGACTGTAATCCATTGTTTTATTATGCAAAAGAACCATTAATAATTCAATGATTAGTGTTCCGAGAGAAAAATTACCCGATTACTTCTTTGTGCTCTTGTAAAGTAGGATAATTTGGCTGGAAACAACTATTTCGATGACAGTTTGAAAAGTTATCAGGTTTTAATCGCCACTTGGGGAAAAAAGAGAACAAGTACTCATGTGTTATAATTTTTTGGCGAATTGTTAATCTTTTTAATCCTGTTTCTAAGAATTCTCTAAAAAAGAAGATTCAAATCTATTCCAGTAAACGAGAGCAGGAAGTGTACGCGTATACATATGCATGTCTTCTAAAAGCGGATATTCTGCAAGATGTCTGAAGAAGTCTAGTTTTAAATCTGATAAAGCAATCTGTTATTGTTAATCTTACACAAATTGTTAAAGGGTATTATTAATTTTATAGAAGTTTTAGGATTAAAAAAAATCAAGTTATTTATATAATAAATTTTAGTTCTAATTTATTCAATTTATATAAATATCTGAACAACGTTAGTTTACTTATTAAATTTTGAACTGTTAAATGATGTCCCAAAATTTACGCAAGATTTGAATTTGCACCATTCGTGTAGTAAAGTGTTGGCAATCCAAAAAGTCATTTGACAACTGATAGTTTAGAGTCAGTAAAAATGGAGTGTTAAACGATAGAACAATGTGTTAATGCAACATTTGAATTAAATAAAAATAGCAGTTTTTTTTTCTTTAAATTGTTATATTTTTATTGAATCGTAAAGTACATAGGATAGGGTTATGCATGGAATAACACATTGCGCAAATGGCCTCCTAGGCTTTGCTGGCACATATGCACATTTTTGTCGAAATTTTCCATGACTTTTTGCATAAATGTAGCTGAATATCGTTGATGCAGAGTTGAATTTCCACCTTCAATGCATGCATGCTTGTGGGCTTGTTGGCATAGACCTTTTACTTCAAATAATCTCATAAAAAGAAATCCAATGGTATTAAATCACATGATCTAGGGGGCAATTCTCAAATTTTCGAGCTGTGGCAGCCAGACTTTCATTATTTTTGAAATGTTCATCAAAAATGAAAACACGTTGTTCTATCGAGTAACGCTCAATTTTTACAAACCCTAAACTATCAGCTAGCAAATGTTTTTTTAATAGGATTGCTAACAACTTACTGCACGAATGATGGCAAATTCAAATCTTTCGTTATTTTTGGGACACACTTTAGACAGAAAAAAGTGAGGTGTTCATAACTTAATAGTTGAAGTCCATTAAGTTTAAAGTAGTTTTTGAATTTTGATTTACCTCTAAAATACTTTTTAGCTTTTCAATTTAAATTATCAATCTGAAGATTTTGAGGGCAAAAAATGTCCACTTTACAGGAAATAATTGAATCAAATGAAATATTTATAAAAACATAATGCATGCTTCAAATAAGCTAGAATTCGTTTGTATATATATATAAGTTCTCAAAAGTATATAAAAATATTTTAACTAAACTTTTATTTTTAGTTTAATATTTTCCAATTGGTTACAAGAATCAAATGCTTATCGATTTACAATGAATGCTTCAGATTAATTAGAACTTTATTAATTAGAATTACTTAGAATTATACATTCTTTAAATAGTTTGCTGAGTATTGAAAAGAATATAACAAATTGTGTACCATATTTTTCATTTGGCCGAATATTTTAAAATTAGTAACAGAATGTATAGTTTAAAATTAGTAACAGAATTCTTTCTAAATAAATTAATAGTTAATTCTTTCTAATTTAGAAACAAATATTTATTAATAATTTAATGTCTTAGTACCAATTAAACCGGGTTTCTAAATATTTTTAGACGTAAGGGATAAAAACATAAGTGATTATTTCTCATTTCGATAAACAGCTTATCAGCGCCTCTTTGGTTGCATAGTTAATGGTAATCTTCGCATAACTAGGTTGTTAATGGCCTAAGAACTACCATTTTATGTGAATCTGTCTGACAAGTAAAAAAATAATGTAAAAAAGTTTGTTGATTTAAAAAAAATGCAAATGGATCTTATTATTAAGAGATGTGTTTTCAATGAGGCAACATTTATTAAAGGTATGATACATTGATCTCTATATTATTAAATATCGTTTGCTATTATGCATTATTAACTCAAAACTTTGTCTTTCGACATCCGTTGAGCCTTGATTTCATTTTGTAATTTTTTCAAATGTTTGCTAGTTAAAATAGTTTGCTTTAACAGAAAGATATTTATAAATTCTATTATTAGATGATAAAAGTTAATTTTAAAACTTTCACAAACTCCATTATTTTTACAGAGACAGAATTTGATTTAGAGAAAAAATAATAGCAATATCTCGGTTAGATCTAAGACTTTTTAAAAACAAAATTTTGATATTAGTTGCTCTGACATAATCAAACAATTAAGAATTTTAAGTTTATTTCATTCAATTATATTCGTAAATAAAGTTTTTATATTGTAATAAAATATTATTGATGAAGACGGATGCGTCGAATGAGCCTTCTCCATTTTAAACAATTTCGCTGTGTCAGGTTTTATCTCCATTCATTTCAAACGAAATCAGATTCATGTTATAACCATGCGCTGTATTTATTTTTAATTAACAGCATAGTTCAATGACCCTTTTATGTGAAATGATTATGTAAAATAAACAACGAATTATACGAATTATGTAAAATAAACAACGAATTATTTCATCAAAATTAAAGTATATGGTGGATATTTGACACACAAACACACAAAAATGTACCTTAGATTTTAGCTCGTGGTTTTTAAATAAGCTTCCTAAACGCATCTTAGAGCTCTTTTTAGAGTATTGAAATTTTCTTTGATTCCTTATATTATTTTATTGAAAAAATATTTAAAATGGAAATAAATACTTCGATTTGAAGCAACGAAATATATTTAACTTGCATTCTATTGCATTTCATTGCTCATAACATCCATATATATAAAAGCAGCGGAAATAGTCTTCCCGAAACTTTCTCGCATATTCTCCAATACCAGCTTTATCCTCCTGCCTCTGCCTAAACTTTTGGACTTTGCCAAATCCAAGAATGGTATCGTTGAACGATAGTTACGAAATTTATTCTAGATCTTTGGCATGGATTTATCAATTTTTATTACATTTATGACGAGAATATTTTTTTGGACGTCTTTTTGCTGAGCGATTGGCACCCAATTTGGCATAAAACTGCAATAGTAGTTAGAGAATACCAAATTGCAATAACTAAGTCATGAGTTGCGTTTATGAGTTATTGCATGTAAGACGATAGAAAGTGAACCATTTGATGGCTTTGGTTCAAAATTTGATCAGTATGTATATTTTAGATACTAAATATGTACCAAATTTTATCCATCTACTCTTTGTATTTTGTAGTTCTCATGTTCACTAGCACTCGAACAGCCAACCAGGCAGATTTCTTATGAATGTATCATTCAGAATTTGATAAAAATCCACAAATTTTTCTTAAAGTGCATGTACCAAATTTCATTCGTCTAACTCAAAGCTCTTTGGTGTTATCTTTGTCACAGAAAGCCAGACATGATGTGCTTTTTAGACAGAGAGGTATAAAACGTAAAGATTCGTTGAAATCTCGAGTTCGAATTTTTTGACCATTATAATACTTCCTGCATACTTCGTATACGATACAGTAAAATCAGAGATTTGATTGAATTCTTTTATACAAATTTGCAAATTTTTTTTTCCTGTTTTGATGAAATTTTGCTCACATGTTTTCATGACAAGAACGTGTCAAGACATGCTATTCCTTTCCGAAACCAGAAAACAAATAAAAATATGTGTAAAGGTTAAACGAGTTTTGGTGTTTTCCTGCTGTATCTTCCAAAAAAATTGTTCACAAAAATTTATTTAAAAAACTTTTTTTGTGAAGGATAAAATTTCGTGTATCAGCTAACAACTTAATTTGTAGATTTCCATCCATTCCCAGGAAGTCTATCTAATTTTTCGAATACAAATGAACTTTATGACTACAAAATGCAAAGAGATATATAGATAAAATTTGATAAATAGGTTTAGCATCTAAAATGTAGATTCTTATCAAATTTTGAACCAAATCTGTCTAATGTTTAGCCATCTGTCTATCTGTATTTTCACATGCAAGTAAACGCAATTATTCATAAACGCAATGACTTAAATCCATGAAATTCGGTATGCTATCTTGTGAATACAAATGTAGTTCTGTCAAATTTTGGATTTAATCTGTCCAAAAGGCAATAAAATACACATTCGTTTGATAGATTAAAGGAAAAATTGCTATATTAACGTAAAAGACCTATATTTTGTAACTATCATTCGCAAGTGCCTTGTAAGACATGACTTTTACAAGCGATGCAAGAAGTGGTTAAAAAGGTTATTGGAAAATATTCAAGAATGTTTCGGAGAGACCACTACCGCTGACTCTATGTTATATTCTTGTATTAAATATGTATCACGCTTTCTTCCATTAACTCTATTAGTTGATGAATGTAACAGAAAGCACATGAGCATTTGTTGTCATTCTTTTCAAGCAACAAGAAATAAAGTTTTCTAGGATCCAGTGTGAGTGCAAAACGCCCAAAATGTCAAACTGGAATTTTTTCTCGAAAGAATCTTTACTGTTACCTAATCACTGTTTTGAAAAGAACCCAGTGTCATTTATGAAATCATAATTACTGCCTACAGTCCAAAACAAAGGATTTCATTTATTTATCTGGGTTCTATTCTCTTCCATTGACTTGAGAGGTATAACATCTTCTCTGAGGCAACCCAGGGAAAATTTCAAAAGACAGTTAATCCTTTTTTTATGGTTTAAATGAACCTTATTTTATTGTTTCGGAAAACAGAAAATTACTCATTATGCCTTAATCACGTTATTCTTGTAATAGTAAAAGATTATTTCATGAATTTTGAGCATGATAATATTTTTATGGTACCAAGTTGCATGATGCAGAACAGAATCAATGTTTCGTTGGATCTATGTTAAAAATTCAGCAAATAATGACCTTTTGTATAGCAAATACTCATTGAGTTTTTCAAAAACTTTAATTTTTTTTAGTAAATAAAAATTAAGTGAAATGCCAATTAACCAAAACCAGTTTAATTACATTTTAAAATTCCAAAAATTAACTGTTCTATGAACTTCAAATTTGACTTTTTGTGTGTAAGTTGTATTTTATTTTTAAGAAATTATTTGAGATTAATTTTAAACAATTGCAGCAATAATTTTATCTATAATGAATTTGGAGTTTTATTCAATTATAAATCGGTTTAAGTAATAGCGGTTAATATTTAAAATTTAATTCACCTTCTCCGGAAATATGTCAGTGACTCACACTGGACTCAGCATGCAACTATCGTTTGAAAAAGGTATATAAATAAGACTTATATGCAACTGCTTTTAATCATTTCTAATAAATAAATAAACTTTTATTACTAATGTTTCTAAGTAATACACCATTGGTTTCTGTTTGCTATTGATTCCATTCTGATACTTGGTTTGGGTGTATATGTTGGTTTGGGTACATATCGGTCAAATGTCTTGCTATGATTCCGTTCTGATACTTGATTTAGGTGTATATGTTGGTTTGGGTATATATAGACGAACAGTCAAATGTCTTGCTATGATTTCGTTCTGATACTTGGTTTGGGTATATATCGTTAAAAAGTCAAATGTCATGCTATAATTCCATTCTGATGCTTGGGTAGGGCATATTTGTTGATTTGGGTACATATCGTTGAATGGTTAATGCCTTTGCCTTAATAATTCACCTTTCTATCAAAAACATATGATAACTAATGAATTTATATACAGTAGTTGATACTAACTGACTGAAACAATTGATGTCGGTTTGCAAACTCAAAACTGTTTAAATGACATTGCCTTGTTGAGTATTCCTTTCATCCTAAACATAAATTCCAAATGAGCTCAAATACAATAGTCATTAAGAAAGCGTTTGGGACATAATATAACTGGCATGATTGCATGACTACTGAATTTTTTTGTATACAAAATTATTGATACAAAATTCTAGATAAAATTCAAATACAAAATTCTAGAAAAGCTCTTCTTTGTGATAAATTTTCAGGAATAGTGATTATTAACTATTGAGAAGTCGTATATAATTTTCCAACATTTTCATTATTTTTCAGACATAATTACGGAGGCTTAACAATTTAAAATGTAGTCAGTTGTGAATGTAACTACTGTTCGATGGAAAATTAGCGTGAAAAACTTATATGAAGAATTATTATGGACTTATACTAACATAGGATTCTATTGTTTGATGGTATAAATTAGCCCTTTCTTTTGATCTGATGGATATATTTCCTCATTCGAACAAAGTCTAAGATTTGAATAATTCTGTGCAAACAGTGATATTTTTTTTTCTTTCATGTTGCACGCATTGGAGGAAAATAAAAATCAACAATTTTTTTAACCAATAATTGAAAACTGATGTTTAATGTTTAAGTCATTCTAAAATGTGTTTTCCCATGTTTGGGCTTTTCATAATTTGTCTCTTGTCCATTCAGTGAAAGTGCTAGTACGGCTTTTTTCTCATCCATGTTGGCCTTGAAGAATAGGGCGGTTTTCAAAGTAACAACGAATTCTTTGGTTAATGAATCCTGTGTTTACTAAAATTTCTGCATATTTGTTCATTTTTTTACTTATTCAATTCACCTTGTCCTTCAAATTTAATTTAAGAGTTATGTCATATTTAATTCTGTAATTTTTTTCTTCCTTCTCTTAATTTGTCGTTGTTGTCAATTACGGTCGTTAAAGGATACAGTAATTTGTCGTTAAAGAATAAATTTTGAAAATTATTTTTAGTGATTTGCAGTCTATTGCAGTCACCTATGTGAATTAATAAAAAAGAGCAATTAGGAAGCATATATTATAGAAGCGTGCAGTTAAATGAATCATATCCATTTGAGTTTGCACTTGGACTGACAGAAAATCAAATGATGTGGATCTGTGGCCACATAATTTGGACTATAGTAGAATGTTGGTGTTTTTCATAACTTTAGCATGAAAAAAAAATTGAACAATATTAAATGTAATGGGTATTAAAGAAATAGAATTTAATAGAAATCATTCTTCAGCATATGTTTTTAGATGGTTTTATAGAGTTTCTGCCATCAAATTATAGTCACAGCATCGATAAATGATATAAAAAACTGTGACCAGATAACGTACAATGTTCGAACTGTAATCACAAAATATGTACAGTTACAATAATCTGTAACTGTACAACAGTTACAGTTGTACAGTTACAATATTAATTTTACACTATGATTATGTAATGTAGTACTACAATAAAATCATGATGTAACAAGTATTAATGTGAAATTCTGAATAACAGGCTGTTATTAGTATTCTCAAATGGTGGTTTAGGAAAATTTCCGCCGTCAAATCATCAATTTTTGACAGATAGATATGATAAAGCATAATTGTGATTTTAATGCCTATAAAGCATAATTGTGATTCACAATCCACATTGTATAAATTTGACCACAAAATGTGCAATTATTGAACATATATTATATAATGTGTAAATTTCATTTTATGGTCATAAAATTTAGAACACAATAGTGAACTTGAATCATATTTTCTTGTTATCCACAGCAAACGAATCAATGTAAAAATATGACTTAGATTAGCTTAATAGTCATTAAAATGCATAAGTAACAAAATTCCTCTTAGTCGCCAATCTAGATTTTATATTTCTGAAATGTAATAGTAAAGATTTAACTACAAAATTAATCAAAATCTGACCAAAATATTTTCTAAACTAAATAATAGTGAAATATTTTAAGTTTCCTTAAAAAATGAATGCCAAATCTTTTTATAGTATTCGGTCTGTTAACCATACGGAGTGTAAAACACAAGATAGAAGATATATAAAGATATATTTTTTATTCCATATTTATTACAAAATAACATAACCAAAACGCTTATAATATACTAATATGCAGAAAAAATAGAGAATATGTTAATTCTTGAAAATAATCACCTTTTATACTTCCTATTGACGTACATTAATTAAAAAGTAGTCTAATATTAGTTTTTGTGTGAGTTTTTCTGAATAACTTTAACGTCAGAAATAAAAATATTACGAATTAATCCAAAAATATTAAACCAAATAATTTTCTTTTAAGAAATCTGTTTATCAGGCGAATCATTTTTAAAGGAGAATTTGTTCCCATTACAACCGCAAATGCATATATTTTATTAGAGAAACGCAAAAACGTTACCTCTTTTTTTAGCCTGATTCTTCTAAATTTACCAACAAAAATAATTCGAAAGCTATTTTGATTTATAAAATTTTCTTTACACCTTTGACAAAGTATTTCTCTAAAAATGAGGAACAATGCAAATATTTTACGAGGTTCATACTCAACGTCGTTGAAAAAATTCTGGAAAAAGTCCTACAAGACAATAGTAACAATTTTCGGAATAGAACATATAGTTGCAAACGGATACATGAATGTTTGATTGATGATTAATTACTGTAAATTAAGTAAAGTAAAGGATACAACTGATAAGTTCTATTATTCAGGATTATTTGTACACAAATTCACAGTATCACAGACGCACGATTCTGTTAATAACAACACGCAAATTATATGCATCGTTCCAAACAGTTCCCTTTGTGCCCTGAAGGTGTTCCAAATGGTTTCCGTTTATCTACTACTTTTGCTTTGTATCATTTTATTAATGAATATGTTATTTAAACTTTTTTTTGTCTTGTTTTAAAAAATGAGTGACGCATCATTTCTTTCTAATATCATCAGAATGAAGAACCTAATATTTGCCCATATTATATATTTCTCCTATATGTTTATAATAATAAAACAATTGCATGAACTGAAGGATTTCGAATAGTATCATTGCGATTTTTAACGTTTTTATTTACGCAACTATATTCTTGAAATGTGAATTTGTATTCCATTAACTATGTGCTGTATACTTTATATTTTACATATTATTTATATAGACATAATACCACTTATTATGTTTGTTATTCATGATATATGAAGTTTTATTTATTTATTTATTTTGTCTTGATGTGCACGATCAGTAAGTGTGTCGGCGGAGCTTCGAACCACCCTGTAAATAATCTATGTCTTAATTGCCCGTATTATTTTCCTAAATACCTCGAGGAAAAACTGTAGTAATTCAGTCTAAAAAATTTATGTATTAACCTACATATGAATATAACTACTTTTCAATCATATGATATTTAATTTAACTAAAAAAAATGAATTTTGAAATTTTTAGAAATGTTTTTTTAACAAATGTTGTGCAATTAAAGACAGAACAACACCACAGGACCCTGAATTTCAAGTTACTCAATTCCTTGGATGAACAGTAATTGATTAATTAATAAATAATACCTTTTTACATCTTTAAATAAATCGATTAGTTTAAAATATGATTGGTAATACATTAATGATGATAAATTCTGAAACTTTTAATCTTATTTTTGTAAAAAAAAAAAAAAATAATAGAAAGCTCACGACATAAAGCTTATGCTATAAGTAAATAAATATTAAAAAAATTTCTATAATTTTCAAAATTAAGAAAATTTATCTAGAGAATAACTATTTGCTAAGCATATGAAATTTGACCCCAAATTAATTGTATGTTTGACACTATCTAATGTCCGCAATTCAATCAGGTAGCCACTAAATTTAAAAACAAAAAGATTATTCGGAACAAACGATAATGGTCCTGAGTCTATAATTAAAGAGTCAACCTTTACCTTTATGTCCGAGACCTTTCAATTGCACAGCCGACCTACAATGATTTGGATTGCGCAATTCGCACAAAACAAATACAAAAGGAAGGTTATTGAATACTAAAGAGATAGTTCAAGTCATAATCACAGATGTCTTATCTTGCGCTTTAAAGCGAAATTTGTTCTACAAAGTTTTAATTTAAAAAACATATTGTTTATAGGAACGGGTTTGAAAATAGGAGGTTTTTCAACAACAACTAAATATTATCATTGGTTATAGAATCTAGCGCAACATTTACTTTGTGCGAAATTAACTCGTTCAGTTTTCTAAAACGAAACAAATGTGTAAATTGTTGCTCTATTTCGTGTTGCTGATTCTTTGTAGTTTTGAATTAGCATTAAGGTTGAATTTATATGTATCGTGATTACATTCTTGACCTCATGGTCAATATTCAGGTCTCGAATTGAAAACCAATTTTAAATTCTGTTACAAAATCTCCTTTTCGTAAATTGCATGTTAGCACACTTTTAGTTTTCACCTGTTGAAATGTGAAAATGTTTGAAACACTCGAATTTAAAATCTTTTTTAATTCCAAAAATTATTAGAATTAAATAATACTGCTTTTTGGATTCGTATCGATATTATTCATTGATTGTCTTGGCGGCGATATAAAAAGTATATCTAGAAAATAATCGGGCCAATGCTTATAAACTCTTTTAAATTTATTTTGACAATTTTGATATTATTTTCAATCTGGTTTTCTTCTCTTACCGCTTCATATGAATATTTCATTCTTCAAATCAGTGTGGTTGAAGGTTTAGCTGTTTCTTCCAAAAATTAATAGCTGTTTATTCCAAATACTATTAGCTGTAGTTAATTGTTGCAAATAGCTGTTAGTTAGTATCTGTTTTTCCCAAAAAATATTGGAATTAAACGATACAGCTTTTCGGATCGATATATTTATTTATTGTCTTGGCGACGATATGCAGAGAGTACCTATAAAATAATTGGATCAATACTTTAAAACTCTTTGAAATTTATTTTACTTTTTTAAAATTATTTTTACAATTTTGATATTATTTTGAATCTGGTTTTATTCTCTAACTGTTTGATACGAATTTTTCATTCTTCAAATCAGTGCAAATCAATTCCCGGTATAGCTGTTTCTTCCAAATAGTTGCAAATAGATGTTAGTTACTAACTATTTTTTCCAAAAATTGTTGGAATTAAACGATACTGCTTTTCGGAATCGTGGCGATATATGCATTTATCATCTTGCCGATGATATAAAAATTGTACTTAGAAAATAATTCTTAGTCAAGTATCTGTTCAATTTTTCAATATGCCTCCTAAAGGCTGAGCGAATAATCAATCTATCAATTTCTATCTTTATGATCAAAAAATATTTTCAGTTTCTGATTGAAGGAAAAATTTTCATTCATGAAAACTTCATATTTATTAAATAGGACCAAGAAAAAAACCTTCACACTCTCTTTAGTTTTATGTTAATTGAGCCTTCAGTATACGGAATGCATAGAGAAATTCTTTATGGATAATGATAATTTTAACAAAATATTACAATACTAAAAAGTTAAAAACATTAAAAAAATGACCGAAAAGATTTCTAACTTTTTACCAACAATTTGAAAGTTCTTTGAACTTTTATTGGTCGTTTTTCTCTTATGCGAAAGTTGGATAGTAAATGAGCATAATAGAAACAATAAGCCCTGTTTATACTGCTTAATTCTGTAGTAACGGGAGGATTGACTGTAATTAAAAAAAAATACACGGAATATATTAATGCATATTGCAAAATGTCGTATGTATTACTTGATTAACATAGTGCATACTACCTTTTTTCCCTTATAGTGATCATTTAAATCTGTTGGATTTAGTTATTACTAATAGAATCGGCACGAGGAAAGGTGTGGCAAAATTGCTGCCATATCATCTGGTAGAACATTAACTACATTAGACATACTACATTGCTTGATGAGTTACTTTTGTTCGAAGAATAAAGTTAAAGCATCCTGTTATCTTCATAGTGGAAAATTACCAAATTCCATTTTTGCAAAATATTATTTACTATAAATATAGGAATAGGAAAAGAAAAAAAACCCAACTGAATAAAAAGATAAACCAACAACAACAAAAGAAAATATCAAATAAAATCAATCACAGACACGGTTTAAAAGTGTTAAAGGAAGTTCTTAGATGAGTATCAAGTTGGCAAAATAAGCTTTCTTCATGAAACAATAAATTACACACAAATAACATGCAACATTTCGCATATCTCTAACTGGTTGATGTACGTCTTATGTGGTGAAGGTATCAGGAAGAATGAAACAGGTAACAAGAAGTATATGAAATGTACATAGAAATAACATGCAACATTTCGCGTATCTCGAACTGGAGGCAGGAAGAATAAAACAGGCAACAACAGATAAATGAAATGTACATGGAAATAATATGCAACATTTCGCGTATCTCGAACTGGCTGCTATGTATCTTATGTGTGGTGAAAGTGGCAGGAAGACTGAAATAGACAGCAAGAGGCAGATGAAATGTACATTGAAATGTCGACATAGCTTGTTATTCAATGCTACGTGAATACTATCAATGCTACATGAATACTATCAATGCTACGTGAATACTATATATACGGCTTTCGGCAATATTTTTTAAAACTTTCTTTTGTTTTATGTGTATGACGTATGCTTAAATTAGATTTAAGCATGTCATGCACATAAAACAAAAGAAGTTTAAATGAGATTTAAACAGTTTTTAGTTATTTGGTTGAAGTTTGATGTCCTTATTTTAAGAATTGCCTTAAAAGATGTATAATGCTTTTGATACTCTTTTGCAAGCTTGATGTTCTTGCTTTAAGTATTGCCTTAAAAGATATATAATGCTGCTAATGCACTTTTGTAACTCTATGATTTTATGAATTTTGATTTTTCCTCTATATACGACATGCTATTTAAACTTGCCAATGTTATTTTGTGTCACTCTGTAGATTATTTCCATAAAGCATCATCACGAACAATTCATTATGCATCTTAAATGTCATTAGTCATCCGAACATAAAAGTTCTTTAATAAATTTACCTTTGGCGAAGCCTGCCAAACCGGAGCAGTTAGTTATGCAAAAACACCTGCGGACATTTATTCTTAGCACAGGGCGCTTCCTCAACTATTTCTTTGGATATCTTTAGATAAAAGTTATTAGGTGATGAAGGTGAGAACTGTTAAAATGTTCAACGTGTTGCAATCCCAGAGGAATGTGTTATTTTTTTTTCCTGGAAGAATGTTGCTTTTTTGGGATAGGAAATGCTTTTCTTATCTGATCGTTATGATTCTCTACTCCTGAGTTATTTGAACTCAACCCTTCTTTCTCACTCACGTTTCGCTCGAAAACATGAATGAATACGTCATCACTGAGCTGTCTTTTTCCGCGGTACACCACCCCTCCCCTTCGATGATATCGTCTGCGCTGAGAGAACGTTTTCCGTTGAGGGGGTGGATCACCTCTATTTTTAGAAGAGGGAGACCTTGCAACACTCTAATACATTCGGAAGGTTTTTTTGTGTGTGTGTGTATTAAGTGCCGTTTTCCCTCGTCGATTTGACTTCAGTAAAAATATCTTCAGAGGAACGAAAAGTTTAGAGTTTATGAGGTACAAATGCGTTTCACGGAGAATGTTTTTGAAAAATGAGGACGTCCCTTTTTCGAAAAGAACATTCATCTCGTATGTTTTTTTTTTTTTTGTTTTTGTTTTTTTTTTGTCCAATGAAAATTTCCAACAAACGCTTGAATTATTTTTTCTTGAGAGTATCAAGGCGGAAACTTTTTCAAAAGTCAAAGAGTGTAATTGTTATAAAAAGTTGGCGTGATATTTCAATGTACTGATCAGTCAAACAAACTTTCAGGAGCGTTTTAATTATTTTTCTGTATCATATTTTCACAATTCGCTATGCTTAAACCCTCAGCGCTGAAACATATATATTTTTAGAAACATATTAGTCATCTTGGAGACTTAATATCGGTCGATGAATTTTTTAAAATCTTTTTTTATGCAGTAACGATAATACACTGTTATATAGTCAAAAAGCGTTTTTTTTTTTTTTTTTTTTTAAAGATTAAGTGACATTTCCCTAGTCGACTTAACTTGGGTAGAAAAAAATATCAGAGTGTAACATGTCAAAGAGTGTACTTGTTATAAAAATTTCAACGCATTGATCAGTCAAACAAATTTTTAGGGACATTTTAATTATTTTCTGTATCCTATTTTCTAAATTCGCTGTGCTTAAACCATACGGGCTCCAACATATCTGCTTTTAGAAATATATTAGTCAACTTGAAGGCTTAGTATTGATCGAAGAAATTTTTAAAATCTCTTTTTCATGCAGTAACAATAATATTCTGTAATATTTTCGAAAGTTTTTTTTTTTTTTGAAGATTAAGTACCACTTCCCTCGTCGATTTAACATGGGTAAAAAAAAAAGAAAAAAAAAAAAAGAGCGAAAAGTTTATGAGGTTTTACGGAGGATATTTTTGAACTTTTCTAGATACCCACACCTCCTGTAAGTTTTTTGACTCCGAAAAAAAATTTCAACTTCACTTTTAAATTATTGCTTTTAGGGTGTATCAAAATAGAAATATTTCGGAAAGTCAAAAAGTTTACTTGTTATAAAAAGTTGGCGCAGTATTTCAACGCACTGATTTGTCAAACAAATATTTAGAACATTTTAATTATTTTTTATATCATATTTTCTCAATTCGCTACGCTTAAACCATCTCAGCTCAAACATATCTGCTTTTAGAAACATATTAGTCAGCTGGCAGACATAATATTGGCCTATTTTATATTTATCATTTTTTTTTTTTTTGAAAAAATTAAGTTTCTATTTTCTTTGTCTGTTTAACATAGGTAAAGAAACAAAAATAGAGGAGCGAAAAGTTCATGAGGTTTTACTGAGGATATTTTTGAGCTTTTCTAGATACCCACTCCTCCTGTAAGTTTTTACACTCCCGAAAAAAAATTTCATCTTCACTTTTTAATTATTACCTTTAGGGTGTATCAACATAGAATGTTCTTGTTATAAAAAATAATGCAATGTTTCAATTCACGAATCTGTCAAGGAATTTTTTTAGGAATATTATAATCATTTTTTGAGTCATATTTGGCAAGATTTCGCAATTCATTTGCTTACGTGATCTGTCTCCAAATATCTCTGTTAAAATATATTAGCAAACTATGACTAGATATTAATCAACAGACTTTTCTTACATCTTTTCATGTAGTTCCAGGAATTTTCTGTACCACATTCAGAAATTTTTTGAGACTTAAATTCCATTTCCTTCAACGATTTGACTCAGTTAAAAGAAAATTTGAGAGAAACAAACAAGTTTAAACTTTATGAGGTTCCACGAAGGATGTTTTTGAAAAATGAGAGCATCCCTTTTTCGAGACATACATTCATCTTGTATGTTTTCTTTACAAAGAAAATTTTAACCGTCACTTTTGAATTATTGTTTTTAGGGTGTGTTTAAACCAAAATGGTTTCAGTCAAAGACCGCATTTATTATAAAAAGTTGGCACAATATTTCAAAATAAACATCAATTAAAACAAATTTTTAGAAACATTTGAATTATTTGCCGTGTCTATTTTAACAGACCTAAGCAATTGTCTGTTTTTATATTGTTTAACTCAAAATATATAGGAAGTATTATTCAACTTAAGACTTGTCTGGGTCGTCAAATTTTTCTCGTGTCTATGCATGCAGCTATTTCTGTTTAAAAATTAGGAGAACTAGAGTTTATATTTTCGTGTAAAAAATACATCCGTTTTATGACGTTCTCTCCGTTCTGTTCTTATGTATTCCCATTTTACATTTCTAATCCATTATTGAATTATTATTTACAGAGCTCAACAAGTAGCAAATATAATAAGTGGCAAGTGAAAACTGGTACAGTATCATATAGAAAAAATCTTTCAAAGAAAGTTTTAGAGCAATTTGAATTATTTGCGGCATTACTTTTTAAAAAGGTTCAACAAACCATTGTTTTTATATAGAGTTTATATTTCTTATCGATACCCAACCTTATTTTTAGCCTTTAAAACCTTAAGCATATTCCAATTTCTTAATAATCTATACACCAAATGGGGAAAGAGTTGGGAAATGTGTACCAAATAGTGAATCAGTCTTATTGACGAAGAATCTAAACTTATGTGCTTTCCAGAACATTCTGTCATCACAGTATTAAAATCATGGCATAAATAAATTATTTTAATTTTTAAAATATCCGATTATTAAATTTTTAGTTTTACGAAATTCAGTATTTGCTTTCATTCTTTGAAAAAAAAAAGAAAAAAAAATGATTGTTATGAAAAAAAATATTGGAATTTGATCCTGTAAGATAAATGGAAGGGCGTCTTTAATGGAAAACTTCTTTTTGTCTGTCTTAAACACCTGAAAACTACCGAAATTTCTTAAGAGTCTGGGCTTGAGCATTTAATGGAGGTAATGAAATGTAAATTTTTCGGTCGTGATTTTCTTGCATCAACCAAAAACGCGAATCACTTAGCGGCCATCCAGCTAACGATGATGAATAGTCATTCGATCCGAGCTCGCCTACGCCTGCCTCTTATTTGTCGTTCAATCACCAAAATGCAAACATTCCCGAATTTCAGAAACATGTCCAGAATGTGGAAGATGGATCACATAAGAGTGAAGTGCTTTCTCGATGCATGTGGCTGGTACCAATCCCGCGTGTCCTGTGGATGACGGATGGACGCTAGCAAGTTGCTTCAAGTACCTGCTTAATATTTATGAGAACGCTCTTAAACTTTTTTTCTTATTCCATATCAAGATTAAATGAGGCATATAAAAAATTATTTGCGAACTAGAAGACGAGGTTTGGTTCCTTTTTATCTAGACGAAGATTTGTAAAATACACGTAAATCTTAACATATTTAGTGCTTTATCTAGTTAAGCAACCTTTCCTTCGATGTCCAATTTCATTGATACATTGATGGCTCTAGATCTGTGGAAGTTTGAGATAAGGACGCAATGTCATACTTCTGGATAGTTTTCTTGCACATATTTATGTCAATTTGTATCTGCATTGTTCTAAAGTGCTTTTTCATCAAACAATTGTTTAAGGTTCCGGTTCGATGTCCAATTTCATCGATGCATTGATGGCTCTAAATCTGTGCAAGTTTGAGATAAGGAGGCAAGCCATACTTCTGTTTAATTTATTGCACAATTTTTGACAATTTGTACCCTGCATTGTTTTAAAGTGCTTTTTCATCAAACAGTTGTTTAAGGTTCCGGTTCGATGTCCAATTTCATCGAACTTTGATGACTCTAAATCTGTGCAAGTTTGAGATAAGTCAACCTTCCAACTCTCCGACCCGCCCGAAGGCACACGGATTTAAACCATAAAAACTGAATGACCGGGCCGCCGCAACAGCAATTGGCGGGAACTGTGGTTGAGTCCTAAGGACCGTCACCGGCCACGGTACAACCCTTCCCGAAGGAAGCACGTCCCGTCATCGATGGGAGGAGTCAGATCCCCCACTTATTAGTGTTCCCTCCAGGGTGGCGAGATCCAACCACCATGCCGGAAGCATCTCATCCTCATTTCGGGGTGCCCCCCCCGGGGGTCTCAAGTTTGAGATAAGGAGGCAAGCCATACTTCTGTTTAATTTATTGCACAATTTATGACAATTTGTACCCTGCATTGTTTTAAAGTGCTTTTTCATCAAACAATTGTTTAAGGTTCCGGTTCGATGTCCAATTTCATCGATACTTTGATGACTCTAAATCTGTGCAAGTTTGAGATAAGGATACAAGCCATACTTCTGTTTAATTTAAAGCACAATTTATGAAAATTTGGGCTCTGCATTGTTTTAAAGTGCTTTCTCATCAATCAGTTGTCTGTGATTCTAGTTCCAGTATAGTTCAATAATATTAATTAAAAATATTTTTTTTGGGGGGAGGGGTAACAAAAATATTTAGATGACCCCCAAATTATTTATATTTTATTATTATATATATAATAATTTAATTTGTATATCATCAATCAATAGTGAATGGTGTGACCTGAACAAAAAAAAATACATTGTCAGTTCTCGATGACGAACGCGGCTTAGTTAAAAAGTGTAATAAGAATGAATCATCGTTGATTGAAGTAGTCTTGATAAAAACCATGTTATCAGTTCCTGATTACTGACATTTCCATAACTAAAATTATACTACCATTCATAAGCGACTGACGAGGTTTGAACGAAAAATATACTGTCAGTCACTGGTATCTGACTGTGTCCAGTCAGAAAGGCTACTCAAAGTGGATGATTGACCTGGCGCTTAATGTGTTAAATAAGAACAATTAAGCATTGTTAGAATGATGTAAGAACTACATGTATTAAATGTAAGGATATCGATTCAACTAATTAGGAATGACAGCTATAAAAAAACTTAAGGTTGAGACATTTTCCTTTATTTTGAACGAGCCATTGGAAAAAGAAAATCGTCAACTCGCATTGTTTCATTAAGGTGAATATCCAAATTACAAACTCGCCAAGATTTTTTCTTCTGCTACAGGTACTTCTAGCTTCGTTACTAAATGTAATCAAACTTAATGGAAACAAATCCTTCATATTTAGATGATTTTTAGTGCAAAGTTTTAGCGTCTAAAATTTCTAACCAAATCTGTCGAAGAGTTGATAGTTAGGCGGTCTGTACTTTCATATGCATGCAAATATAATAACCCCAAAACACCAATGCCTCAAGTGGAATTTGGTATGCAATCTTGTAATTCTGTATAAAATTTTAGTTTCAATGGGGTGAAAAAATAAATCAAGTCCAAAATACAATTTGATCTTCACATAATGGTTAATCGCCAGAGACAGAAGGCTAAATCTGGTGAAAACGTTAAATTCGAGGCGAAGTTTGATCTTTTGTAGCCATATCCAGACAATGAATTCAGGACTATCGGTTTTCTTTATAATATTACGAGTACACAACCCTAATGTTTGAAAATGATTATCTGACCGAAGCTTTCAAAGTCTTGCACAATATCCACAACTTCACCTGCACAATTCTATTAAGACGATAATACCTTTACTAGAAAATACGCGAGAAAGTTTCGTGGAGACAATAACTTTTAATGTTAGTATGCAAAAAATATTTTTTTTAAATACGACTGATAGAAACCGTGAGATTGTAAAAAATATCAGGATTCATTCATTGTCACAAATAATTTAAAACATGAAAAAGAATTTTGTCATTTGATGTATTTTTCCCAATAGAAATTGTGTCTCTAATTGTTCAAAAAATAATTAAAATTAAAAATTGGGCCATGATTAAAGTAGGAACTTTGCTTATCTCAGGAAATTTTATTAACAATTTCAATATAATATTTAATCAGATAGTGATAATTATTTTTAAACATCTGCGCATGTCTAAAGCATAACATTTCATTAGTTGTATGTGTAAATTTCCTTGAGCATTTTTCATTTTTAAAAAAATATAGCTCAAAAAAGCTTATAATTTAAGAATATATATATATATATATATATAT
>JAPMOR010001859.1:76489-101146 GCA_026543865.1 Argiope aurantia
AACAGCAATGTTCTTTTTGATATTTCCGCAGATTCGTGGGAAAGAAGTTCTTATTAGATTGTTATTTTTAAAAAAATAATAAACTGGTCGTTTTTCTATTTATATCGAAACATCAGCAAGATAATCAGTCAAGCTTGACTCATGATAAAAAGATTATTTGTGAAAGAATTTTAGTCTCATTTAATTAGTATTCATTTTCTGCTTATTTTTCGAATTTAAAAGAACTGGATCAAGAAACAACGAATAAATAGATTTGAATATTTAAAAGCGAAAATTATTTTTGAAAGATAGGAGAAGTAAATTTTATGATATTACAATTAACGCAATTCCAAGCTAAAAACTCCATTCTTTTTCCCATTCTTTTACGATAAATGTGTTGATAAATGCCATCGAAATGACTTTTAAGTTGATAATTGGCATAATAGAAAGGCAAAATGATCAGCTGAGTTGATAAAAACTTAAGTTTTCATGAACCGGTAACAGAATAAACGGAATCCAAAGCTACAAGTCTTTATCTCTTTTATTTAAAACCCATTAATCCAGGTAGATTATCGAGATAAGGCAAAATACCTCATTCTCAGCAAATGACCGGTCCACTTTGAGTCCATTTATCACCGTCGGCAGCATAAAGGGCTATTAATTACCATTGTCCAGCCAGGGCGTGTCGATTCCCCCCTCCTTTGATCAACAGGTCATCACAACAAGCCTCCTTTCAAAAAATCAACACTGTGACATAAAACGACAAAACAGAACCTATTTCTGATGCCGCGTAATGCGACTAATTACATTATTTTGGACTATTAATCAAAACTAGAAGTAAAAGCAATCATAATATTATTCGCACAAATCTTGAATCGGGTCACAACTGGGGTTGACCTCGTTTTTGGGAGGGAAGAAAGGGGTGTGCGAACGTGACGTCACTGGAACAATAAAGTGCGCGAGTTTTCTAACGTTTTTTTTTTTTTTTTTTTTTTTTCCATCTTGTTTTGTGCGACGGCTTTTTGGGGTTAGCCCTGACCCCAAAGGGAAAATGTTGCCGCCACGACTTTAACCGCGATTTGAGGATTTGCATTCTTTAAAAAAAGAGAGAGAGAGAGAGAGAGATTTGGACAAGGAGAAGGTTTGTTTCATTGTTTTCCAATGTTTTTTCTTCTTCTTTCCAGAATCAGAGGTAACTGAACGAGTTGTGATGTGCCTTCCGATATTAAAGCATCGTAAATTAACTTCCTAATCTTACTAGCCCTACTTACGTGATTTATGTTCGGATTGAGGTTTTTGAGAGTGGGTAGTAGCACAATGAGTTCACAGTTCTGGAACCGATTCATGAGATGAGCGAGTTGCCTAATCCTGATTGAGGAGGAAACGCTAATGAAACATATGTGGGCTACCAATATCGATATGCATGGATTCAATGGAGCAGCTTTAACAAATATCTTCGAACACGGTCATTTGCGTGAGCGATTCTAACCTTCAAAAGACAAATTGTTTGAGAGTTCATATTTTATTTTATGGCCGAGTTTTTTCGCATTTTTCAATCTACTAATTGCCATTTCAACTTATTAAAATAAATTAATTACAGAACTGCCATTTTTCTATGCATTGTGGATTTCACAGTAAACGCATTTTCATGTGAAAAAAAAAATAATCAACTGTTCCAACTGTTGGTGAAAGGCTAGAATTCTTTTCCATCATTTATTTTAATAGTTTTAAATTCCCAGAGTATTGTAACATTTTGATAAAATTACTATCCATAATAAGTCTTCCTCTGATCTCTTTGAGTTCGATTCATTCTGTTATGTAGTACTGGACAGAACCTATTTCCCCACATATACATGTGTTGTCTTGCATCCTTCCGAATCTGTAGAACTATTCTGGAAATCTTCCTTGTTCCGATATAATTTGCACTATCATCGGGTGAAATATTCTTTTTATAATTTTTCGTTCTAGCATGAATTCGTATGTTATTCGTTCATTGCTCGACATGATCCATCTATCCTGCCACTACACAGTCATCTATCTTTCTTCTCTCTCACGGCCAATGATGGATGAATTGGATTTATTTGTAAAATAATTTTATTTTAGCTCTCTGATACTCTTCAGTTATGAAAATTTAACTGCACATTTCATAGCCTCTCGTCGATTCCCGGCAATAAAAACTAATTTTGTAATTTCGTATCCGACAAAGGTTAAAGTTATGGAATCAGCATAAATGAGTGATTTGCTCTGTCTTCCACATCTTTTCCCTTTTAGCATGCACGAATGCATTCAGCTTGTTTTCCCAAGGTTTCGAAAACAACAGATTTTTACAATACGTTGCATTAACATAAAAGTTTATGCTAAAAATTACTACGAAAGGCCTATTGTTTTATTTGAAAGCAATTTGATTCACACGAAACATGGATTTTTATGATTTCTCTTCTGGTAACGATATTAAGTGGATAGAAATCATAATCATTAAACATTGTTACGTATTTAAAAGAGTTAGTGAAGTTTTATCAGTTGTAAAAATATTAGCACTTATTGCAACGCTTTTTTAGACAGCATTTTTAATAAAACTGCCCCTCCTCCCCCTTTTTTTTATAAAAATGTCAAATTTGGAAATCGTTTCTTCTTTCTATTTGTAAATAGTTCCTTGAAATTATTTCATAAACTCAAAAGAAAATTAATCACATTCAGGTAAGGGGAAAAAATAAAAATGTTATAGATATCTATTACTATACTTCGCTATTGAATAAAGTTTATGATATAAAGTCGTATTCATTTTATTTTTGTACAATCAATTTGTAAACTTGATATCAACAAATTAAATTGAAATTCCATCTTTAAGAAGAAACTGATTATCGTAGAATTAAAAAATATAAATAACGTGAAATTACAAAAATAATTATATAAATTAATTTTATTTCAGATCTTTCTATAAGCTTAAAAATCAAATATCTCTGAAAACAATGTCCAAATATCTTTTTTGATAGTGTTTGCAATGAAACTATGTTTGACATTCTTTTGTATTTTATACAAAAAGGTCAAATTTGGGATTCTAAATTCTATTGTACCATTTGGTCTTTTAAATTGTAAGTAGATCCTTCGTATGATTTCATAAACTCAAAAGAAAATCACACTCAGATGAGCGAAAAAAATAAAGATATAGCAGATTTCTATTACTTTGCTTGAATAATGAATGAAATACAAGTTTCTGATTGGAACTCAAGGTTTTAATTCTTTGTACAACTAATTCATAAAATAAACTTGACATCAGCAAAATAAAATTAAATTCCATCTTTAAGAAAAAAAAATGGTTATCGTAGAATTAAAAAAAAATACAAATAACGTGAAATTACAACGATAAGCTTAAAAATTAATTTCATTTAATTGAAGTCTTTATATAAGTTTCAAAATCAAATATCTCTGGAAAAAATTAGGTTTTTTTTTAAAAAAGAATTCATTGACAAAATTTTAACATTAAATTAAATCATTTAAATTGTTTGCTGATTAATCATACTCAAGTGAGAGAAAAAAAAAATAAAGATACTAGAAATATCTACTCCTTTATTTGAATATTGAACGAAATACGACTTTATGATATAAACTCATAGTTTTAATTTTTTTTTGTACAACCAATTCATAAAATAAACTTTACAACAACAAGTTAAAATTACAATCCATATTTAAAAAAAATATTTTCGTAGAATTAAAAAAAAAAACAAATAAAGCGAAATTACAAACATAAGTTTAAAATAAAAAGTCGCTGATAATATTAATTTTTTTAGAAAACAAAATTCATTGTCAAAACCTTGATATGAAATTAATTCATCTGAAATGTTTACTGACTAAGCAAAAGTAATTTATAAATATTCTGTTAATTAAAAATACTATTTATGATACTTAAAGTTTCTGGACACTATCAACTGGATGAACGAGAATTATACAATTCAGAGTAATAATTTACTATTAATGAAATAATATATGCACTTATTCAGACATATTCGTGTTTTTATATTATGTTATTAAAAGCTAATTCTCATCAGCAATAGGAAGCTAATTTTAGACATACAGCAAACATCAGCCAATTAGGAAATGCCCTCAATGTTTGATAACTTTTCGTTTACAAACACTACCGATATATTTTATCTGGCCGGACGGTTCATCAAAAAGATTTGACAGAAAAAAATAAAGCTAACATAAAAGAATCTTAGTTGGCGTTCCATATCTGGCAATTCATCGCCAATGTATAATGAATAGAGCCGACTGAATAAAAACAAATCTCTCGCCTCAGACGAGTTGGCTGGCGTTACAGAAAAACAAAATCAAAACTTTAAAGTAAAATCTGAAGGGGTAAAATTATAACAGAAGTCACAGAGGTCGTGTTTTAAAAGCTCGTTTTTTTCTTTTTTCTTTTTTATATTTCTACTTTCTGTGCGTGCGGATGGTGTGAAGTCAGAATTTTTATCTGCTGGTGCATTTCTTTGCTTTTGTTTTGGGCGGGTGTAAATGTCAGAGCGACAAATTTCCGCGGGTTTCATCAGTGCTTCCGGATTGGCTTGAGAAAATGCAGCCTTGTCAACCCAAAACGAAAGATTTAGGGACGTTGTTACTGCCACGAAAGAGGATCTACTTAATACGGGTAAACAAAGTGAGGCTGTCAGATTTTGGGGTTTCCATCTTTTGCCGGGAAAAAGTGTTTCTTAAAACTTCAAGTAGTTTAGTATTCTTATCGCACTTTTGGAAGAAAATTTTTTTCAGTAGTTGTTTTTTCATAGTTGGAGCAGTGTAAAAATAGATGTATCCTTAACCCTTTTATAATTTTTAATTTAACAAATAAATCTTCACTTTCATCTCTTAAAAACAAACACTTAAATATATATTTTTTTTTCATTTTTAAATTCGAATAGATTTAAATAGGTTTGATAAATGTGTTTCTTATTTAATGTAAATAAACAATTTCTACTTTTTAAAGTTTTAATTTTTTCTAGAGACAAAGATGTTTATGAGATATCAGAGTTAATTCTATATTTCTTACATTTCGAGTATATTTTATTCTTTTCGTGCTTTTGCATAACAAATTTAATCCGTTTTAATTTATTAAAAAATATTTGATATATAGTATTGAGTAAAGACTTTTAATTTTGTGAAAAATTCAGCTCCTTCTATTAAAAGCTTTATTGTAAAATTTTGATTATTTTGTAGTTAATAGATTTTTTTTTGCAAGAAGTTAATTTTACATGTATTATTTTAAACTAATTTCATTTCATACTCGTAGAAAATAATCAGTTCCTGATAAGTGATGCACTAAAATTTTATTAGCCATCATTGTTACGAATTGAATTTGAAAAGAAATAAATCCATAAATTTATTAGTAAATAAAAAAAATCTATCATTTTTATAATAATCTTCAACATTTAGACTTTTACCAACTACAATTTTTTTCTATGAAGTTCGATTTTTTTTATTAAAAAGTATTAAATAACATTTTATTATAAAAGTGGAAATTTTAATGTTAGATATAGGATCACCATAAATAACTTTCCCTATATGGAGACTGTAGTTAAAACTGAATGATAATGATGAATGAAACTGATTAATGAAAGCAAATGAAAAAAAATTTCATACACAGACTGCGGAAGATATGTGGATATGAATTCGGCAATATATATAAATATATATGTAATGATATTTTAATATCTAATTTAATCTAAATTAATTTCCTAAATTCTTGCCTAATTCGGCCATGTCGAGGTGATTCTAAAGTGTTCTCTTGTTTCCTGATACCATTTCACGTATGAAGCTATGTAAAAATTACTGCGCAATCATTTCTACGTCTCAAGTGAAAATGATACTTTCGGTGCCCTTGTCAAAGGTCACCATGTGTATTTAATTGGCGCGTGGCCAGAAATCCCATATTATATAAGACTAGTGATCATTTGGTTCGCCCTTTTTTCTTCTTTACTTCTGCTTTTGTGTCGCGCTGCGCCTACTTGTTAATAATCATGCCTGCCTCCCGAGAGATAATAAAACGAAATTAAAAAAAACAAAGTCTCTTCACTGCTTGTCAAACCTGCATTCTGCTTCAAACAAAATAATGTTTCATATATTCCTTTTTGAATGTGCATTTTTTACCATTCGAACTTAAATGAAATTTTGCATAATTCATTTTATGTGCGTTCGTTGTATTTGTTTATATCAATTTTCTAGTTCTGATAGAGCTGAATAATATTCTGTTATTTTTTTTATTAAATTTTCTTCCGCACTTTTTTTTTTCTTTTTGAAATTTGTCAGTCCATGGCTTTCATTATCTTTATATAAACTTTGAGTTCATTTCATTCATTAAATTTAGCTACAAATGCTTCCAAGCATAGAAAATTATTTTGCGACCACATGTATTTTGACCATAAATAATCTTTAACTATTAGCTTTGCTAAATATGCAAATTATTTTAAATAGAATTAATAATACTTTCATTTCGATAAATTTGTGTTTATTTGAAGTACATTTATATATGCTTCACTTGCAATGAATTTTCTTTCTGTTTCAGTTCCCTTGACAACGACCATGCTGTTGGCTGTTCTTTTCCAACTTCTCCTGATCTGTGGTTACTCTTCAGCCAAAGGGCCACCAGAATCATATAGATCCTTGTATCCCAAATACAATCATGAGATATATTATAATACAATGGTTCCAGAGGATACCGAAGTGGATGTCATTCTTAGAAAGAATCAACCACAAAAGTAAGAAAACCCTCCATATCACACAGCTGGATCACCATTTCATGTTATTTTGCTTCGGTTTAAATATATTTTGATATGAATCCAGTACTGTAGCAAGGAACTGGCAGTCAAAGTGTAGGGATACAAGAATGGTCATTAATAAAATTTTACTACTAGAATGCTATTAACAGCTGCGTAAATAATAATCTATTCTGGAAAAAGATTTCAGTAGAAATTCGATATTAAAAAAATCGAATTCGAGAATTTGACGAATCTCCACGTTTTAGATCTCCTAGAGTTCGAAAAATACATTTCTGGAAAATGTCTGTGACAAAGATAACTCAAAACCGCTTTGATCTAGATTGTTTAAATTTGGTATACGGTCTTTTCACCAAATTTGCAGATTCCTATCAAATTTTAAGTAAAATCTATTCTTAAGGACTCCGTCTGTCCGACTGTTCGAATATAATTTAACACGATAATTATAAAACGAAGAGAGTTGGATCGATAAAATATAGTACACAGATTAACATCTACAATGTAGATGCCTGTCAAATTTTGAGTCAAGCTAAATAAAGGCTTGTCTGTATGTCAGTCTGTACTTTGAGAAACAAGTAAACCCGATAATTCAAAAACATGATGATTTAAGTACACCAAATTTTATATGAGATTTTGTGGTTGTGTGTTCAGTTTTGTGTCAAATATTTGTTTCCATAGGTTGAGAAAAACGTGTCTAAAACACAAATTCGATTTTTGGATACAATTAACCGCATGCTAGGGATTATATCGCCAAATAACTCGTTAAAGATGACTCGGTAGTTTCAGTAAAAATGTTAAAGTCACGCCTATAAGTAACTATAGTGTGCCAATGCCATCTAAGGCGATCTCTGGCATGACAAGTTTATTAGAGAGTATGCGAGAAAGTTTTGGGAAGACCAAAACCACTGGTTTTAATTAGATTTTATTAGATTGCAATATTGTCTTTATTTCACTCATAATTCAACTATTTTTGCTCAAAAATTTATTCATTGATTAATTCATTGTCAAATTTAGATTTTTTTTTCAATTATACTCACTTACTAGTTTCAATCTCACAAACTTCGCGAAATTAAGAGGGAGTGGGAAAATGATTTCCCATCGTCGGATGATATGTAAGATTTCCATAAACCATTGTGTGGGGTCGTTAAGGGGTTTAGTAAAAAGTTCAAATTAGTGCAACAGTTATTTATTTACAGGTTACCTTACACACAAATAATTTACTTACAAGATTTTGGAATAATTTTAAGATAGATGCAAGAGTAGGCAGTATATGCCGTCGTCTGACCTGAACTGAGTCATAGAGCCACAAGGTTTCAGAAGGCGCTGTCTCTGGCGTCATCAGTCAGTTATGGTTAATATTAAAACAATGGCTGCAACTGTGAATTTCTTGTAAATATCTATTAAAAAAGTTAACAGAGATCCGTTTCCGTCAATGTAGAATTGTCGACTTTTCGGAGACTACGATTCTTGTAACAAATAGACAGTACTGTCATTATTCTTCACTGTATTCAGATCCCGCAGAGTCAGCATTTTATGTGGTTCAGTGGCGTCAGATCTCCTCTTGAAAGAATTTTCTTTATATGATCTAAACGAAATTGCTATTTTTTTCCCCTGGCATACGGGCTGTATATCTGTATTCGTTCAAAAATTTCCATTCCGAGATTTTGATAAATCTTCAACATTTTTAGATCCCTCTGTGATCAAATAAGTCAATTTTACTTTCTCGCAAACGTAGTACAGAGAAAGTATAGTAATTGTCAAAAAATTTGACTCGAAATTATGACAAATCTCCACGTTTCAGATCTTCCTGAGTTAGAAAAACATATTTTTGAAAATTATCTGTCTGTCCGTGTCAAAGATAACTCAAAAGTGCTTTGAGCTAGACAGTTAAAGGTTGGTATGCGATATTTATACCAAATTTGCAAATTTTTATAAAATTTTGAGTAAAATCTGTTCATAGGAAGTTCGTCTGTATGGCTGACCGAATATAAGTTAACACTTTAATTACAAAACGAAAAGAGTTAATTAGATAAAATTCGATACACGGTTTTAGTATCTATGGAATAGACACCTAACAAAGTTTTAGCTAAATCCATCCAGCGATTGACTGTCTATCGGTCTGTACTTTCAGAAGCGTTCAAACGCGATAATTCAAAAGTGCTGTGAATTCAAAAGCACTTAAATATATTAAATCTGGTATGGGATTTTGTGACTTTTATGTCAAATTTTTGTTTCAATCTGATAAAAAAAAATGTGTCTATGACAAAATTCGATTTTTAGATACTGTTAACGCTTGCTAGGGATTGATCATCAAATAACTCGCCAAGGATGACAGGACAGATATAGTAAAAATGCATAATCCTTTCAAAAGTTAATATTTCCTAACAATTGTGCGCCATTGCCATGTGAAATTTCCCTAATATGGCGAGTTTATTAGAGTGTATAAAAGAATTCACGTTGGTTAGAATTATATCCATCTGTATGTAACCGTAATAAACGAATCTGTATTAAAAAAAATTTCGTATGTAGTCTTAATACTACAGTTGTAGATTTCCGCATAATTTTGAACCGTTTTTTAGAAGTTTGTCCGTTTGTTTATATGTGATCATGATAATCGAAGATCGTAACGATTTTGATCAATTTAATTCGTATCAATACTGAAGTTCTGTATCAAAATATGGACCAAATCTGTCAACCAGTTGACTTTCTGTTTGGTATACTTTTTATTGTACGTATGTATCCAATAATTCGGATAAAAATCGGGCTAGAATGATGAATTTTAATATGCGAAATATACGCTATAATTGTTGATTTTTGTCGGTTTTATGTCAGATTGGTCTAAAGAAAGAAGCACTGTTTCAGAATGCAAACACATTCCTTTGGACACGAAAATGCAATATAATGTACAAGTAAGTTAGAAGGTTGGAGATACAGGGATGGATATTAGACTAGGCAGCTGCCAAAGGCCTCTAGACTAAGAAGGAACATCAAGCAGCTCCTTTAAAGGGATATTATTTGTCTAGTTTACAAATGAATTTGTAAAAAATTTAAACTCTCTTTATTATTAATTATTAGGGTATTATTAACCCTTTATCTAGTGTGAACTATCATATCCTTAATTTTTTACTTCATTCATTTTATAATTGGTATATTTACAAAAACCGAGTAACCTGCTTATGTATGACATGTGCAAATGTGTATGTCTCGCAGACATAAGTCATATTAAATCATTAATTAGATGTTCACTTTTATAAAATTAAAAATTAATTCAAAATAAATATTAAATGCGTATTGAATTAAAAATTTGATAATTTATTAAACTGAACTGACTTATTGAAAGAGGGCCTCGTAATGTGACTACATAAGGTCGCAACATGTCTAAATCCGTGACTGAAGAGGTAATTCTTGGGATGGTTTTCATCACATTTCTTTTTAAACGCTTTTATTTAACTTCGTATGTTTCATGTAAAAAAAGGGTGAAATTTGTTAAGTGTTTTTTCCCTCACTTCCTGACGTAGAATTCTACCTAGAGTACTGAGCTCTAGTACAATCAAAATTAGTAGTTCCCGATTGTTACAGAATATTTTGATATTAGTAGATCTCTCTTGCTATCGAATAAAATATTAATTTACCTAAAATATAATTTTAAAAATGCCTTCTTGAAATTAAATTAAGAAGTTTGTTTTTAGAATTCATAATATTTGCTAGCTTGCAATTTGAAAGATGTTAAAGACTAAGTAGAAAATAATAATAAATATAATTTCAAAGTATTTAAATCAATGAATTAAAAAGGAAAAATATTTTTTTATGAGAAATTTGGAAATTAAACCAAAAATTGCAATAACATGGGGCATAAAGAAAAAAAAAAGGATTCCAAAGCCATAACAAATGTAATAAAGATGCAAAAAATACTGAACAATCATTATATTAAAATTATAATGCAACATGATTACTTGATTAACTTGAAGCTTTAATGAATTTTGACTACAATCAATTAATTTGAAGCCTTATTTATCTGTCTCACGCGGTTTTAAGACTGTTTCAATTTCTTGATTTTCAATAAAAAGGTTTTTTTTCTTCTTCTTTTTAATACATTAATAAAAACGTTTTTTCATTTATATATTTGTTCTTTTAGTTTATGGCAAGCTGTAACAGTAGAAAGTCGAGATTACATGCACCAAGAATACAGGCATAGGGAAGGTGCACATAAATGAACTAATGAAGTTTATATTAAATCAGTATGATCTACTGCCAATTAAATAAAAGAATTATGTTATTATATATCCGTGATTGTGTAAAATATTCGAATAAATATAAAATCTTTTATAAAGAAACGCGCTATTTGTATTTTTTTCATCTATGTTCATAGTAGAACAAATAAACATAGATGAAATAAAATACAAATCGAGAATTATGTGAACATAGATATATAGTATATAATTCGCATAAATGTAATAAACATATGGATTATTATGAACATAGATGTAATAAACATATAAAATATTATGAACATAGATGCCATAAATATATTTATTTGCATTTATGTTTATAGCATTCTTTGGTATTTATTTCGGAATAATTTTTCAAATTTATATAATTATGATTACTTTTTTACAGTAGTAAAAATGCTAATCTATGTAAAAAGAGGTAGAGATAAAAGGTGAAGAAAATTATTTGGATATTACAATAGAGGATGAACAATTAAAAAGAATGTAACGTGTACGATGAAGATACTGTTTTGGCATGTTTTTTTGGTGTGTGGGGGGGAGGGGTAGAATCATCTCGATTTGACCCTGAGATTGTATTCTTTCACTATTTTACTTTAAAACTTCATTTGCACGTTTTGCTATGCCATCGCACAAAACAATCAAATGCATATTTCTCATGCCAGTGCTAAGCATAGTTTATTATATCCACTTTTATTTTCATATCTCTACCATATTTCTCATTGCACTTAAGTGAGTAGTAAAAAAAAAAAGTCTGAAAAAACTTGATACATGACTAATTTTCATAAGGTTCATCTCTTGCCTTGCTGACATAAATTAATGTTTTATTTACGAACAAGTGTTTACTTCTTTCTGAGCAAACGCAGAGTTCTTGTCTGTCAAAATTATTTACTTATTTTTTATTTACTTATTTTTTATTTATTTATTTTTTGTAGAATCCTAAAACAATTTTTCACTATATTTTTTAATATTTGAAGTGTTTACACACTCCCAAACTGGATTATTTGATAATAAAGGATTTCGAATAAAAGAAATCCTCAATTTTTAATAATATGAAAAAAATGTTTGCAACAAAAAATTTCGAAATAATATTTTTCAGAAATGAATCCTTATTTAAATTTAGTTCATGCGAAATCCTTTAATTCTTACAAGCGAATTAGCTCAAGTTTATAGCCATAGAATTAACTTAATTCAACGCATTGCGTAATTGATTAGTGCATAACACCAGTGGCGTATTTAGATATTTTGTTAGGCATCGTATCTTATGTAACCTGCAAATTGAAGAAGTAGGGTTAGTTAATTTTTTTTTATTATTAACTTCGTGTAACTGTAGGTTTTTATTTATTTGTTTATTATTAATCACGACTCAGCGGTATTCACGTTTGAGCAAAATTATATTTAAACAGATACTTATTTTTATATTTACAGTAATAAAAAATGAACGTATTGAAAGTATTGAACGTATTAACTAAATGAACGCATTGAAAGTATTGAACGTATTAACTAAATGAACGTATTGAACATTTTCTTATTCAATCTGTATGTGGTTCTTCTGAAGTCAGCTACCATAGGCTGTAAGTAGCCTAGTCTGCCTAGTTGTAAATTCGCTATTTCATAATAGATTCTATGTTATAAGCGCATGCGTTTTCTCTCCATGTAAACGTGTACTATCTTTATTATAAATGCTTAAAGGAAAACTAAAAAGAAGAAAAATATATGAATAAATAGAAATATTTCGTAGGAAAAATTATCTTAAAAAATGGCGTTTTCTTTAAAAACAATTTTTTTTTTTTACAAAAAAAATTATTATTTTTTTTTGTGAAAAAATACTTTAAATGATGACATTCTTAATTAAAAAATTTTACAAATTATGAAATATTCGGTTTTGTGACTGTATAGTTGAATCGAATTCAGAAACCATTTTTAGATCATTATTTCATTTAGAATTGTTTCAGGAATTATAACATACTCGCATATTTATACCATTTTTATCCTAAAGTATAGTTTTTATACATATGTATAAATAATAAGATAAAATGTGTATATGTAAATTTGTTGGCTCTTTTACAGGCTTCTCACTTGGATCTATCGATTTGATACAAATATACTTTGGTGGATTAAAATGTGCATATTCATGCAATTAAAAAAATGTAATTAAAATTTTATTTAATTTAAAATTAAGCAGGAGTTTGGTATTTTCCCTCTTTTGATTGATTTGATATGGATTTAATAGATATTTACGTTTTTAATGTTAAATCTGTTCACTAAATATTATTTGAGTTCACCTGTACTCTTACAACAAGGCAATTAAACTTCCTCTGATTGGATTTAGTTGATAGAAATATATAAATTTGTTCTAAAGTCAATATACCAATTCTCATTCATCTAACTCGATGCGTTTCTGACTCATCGTGTTCGCAGACAGAGACAAGCATAGTACCAAAAAAATATATTTTGTGTTCAAAGAATTTGAAACTTGGAGATTCGTCAAATCTCGAATTCGAATTCTTTGACGATTATAATATTTTCACTACCTTTCTCTCCATTATCTCCTTACATGTATATTTTTTGGCGCATTTTGGGTTAAGATTCCTAACAGTAACGATAATCGTGCATGCATTTGCACTTCTTCATTTTGGACAATTAAATCCAAAACTTGATATATATTTGGATGATTAGTTATATGCCTAGATGTATAATTTACTTGTAAATAATACATGTCTAGTTATATAATTTACTTTTGAATACACTTTGATATATCTAAGCTTGATGTCAAGAACGCGTATCAAATTTCATTTATTTAAATGCTGCTTTTTTTAAATTATTCTGTTCATAAGTGCGCATGTTTAGCAAATAGGTAGATCTATTTGCAGACATGCGTTTGCAGATGCGCGTAATAGAGAGAAATGTATATACTTCTAACGATTTATAGACTTCTAAGGTAACGTATAAACTTCTAATAAATGTATAAATTTCCAAAGAGCTTTTATTTCAAATAAATTGAAAATTTTGATATATTGGGCCTATAATAGATTCTTCATTTTAGCGCGTTGCAGTTTTAATTGTCTTACTCTTAGAAAAGCATTAACAATTCCATTGTAAATCAACGAACGCAGAATTTCTGCATTAGGTGGTATACAGACCGCTCGGTTGAGGTATATATATTTGGATAAAGGCCCATAACTTATGCCGCCAAGGGAGAATATAAGTGTTCTTGAATATCATCTGCTGTCACAAGACCATCCGGAATTCACAGATAGTCAGGCAGTTGGACCGGCCCACTGATAAATGCTAGGATAAAATAATAAAAACATTTCAAATTGTTCTCTTTATTTTATAATCTTTTTATTTTACACAAAAATTCTGTATAATAGAATTTTTGCAAATATTATGGCAGTTCTAGGTTATTAAGTAACATCTTTTTGAAGTTCACTGACCGTAGTAGTACGTAGAACAAGAACTTTTAAATTTAAGAATCCATTAAATTTGAGTAACACATAAATATAATTTCAAACATGCCTTATTTTGATTCCAAGAGGTCTGAAACTCAGATACTAATCAAAATTTCGCGGTCGAAACTTTTACCGATTACAGTACCTTCCATATTCCATGAAACAAGAAAGTAAAAAAAAAAAATACTCATTAAATAAAATAAAATACCAGAGAAGTAAAAGCAATGAAATTTGCCAATACGCTAAATACTGTTAATTTCCTTTGATTACTTCCTTTATTATAATATCTGTCATAATAATTTTCGAATAATTATAAATGTTTGAGCTTCTAATGGTAATTGAGTATTATACACATGAAATTGGAAGCTTTTAAGGTCATTACCATCCTTTCATTGCATCATGATTATATTCACTGCTCTGACATGAGCCTTAGCTTCAACACGAAAATTAATGCTTGTCATTATAATTGGTATTATGGTTGATTTGCGTCAAACTTACTGTAATTAGCTGAATTAGGTATTGGATGAAAGACCCCGGAGTCATTAGAGGACATTTGAGATATATTATTAAGTAGACGTCGTGCATGCGCTCTCATGAAGGCTACTGAAATTCAATAAGCACCAGTTTTGTCTTTGGGAAGATTAAAGGATTTAATTTTTGATTCAAAGCTGGAAATATAAACTAGCGTTTGCTTTACGAGTCGAATTAATAAGAAAACAAAACAAAATAAATGGCGTTTTTCCATATAGTGATATATTACATATTTATAAAATAATTACTAAATGAATATTCTTGAAGTAGTTTTTGCTATCCGTTAAACGTCTCATCGAAATATTCGTTTAATGATTTTTTTTCTCATCATTATATCGCAGTGTTATATCAAAATGACGTATAACGAATTTGTCAGAAGGCATTTATTTTAACAAAATAGTATAAATAAACTCTTTCTTGAAAAGTTAACTTCGGATGCAACTGAAATATCTTTGTCTAACAATTTCTGTTTTGTCATCACATCATCCGTGTTGTATCAAAATGTTTCAAGTAAAATTTTCAAATTTTTTATCTGCTCTATGTATGATATCAAATTGTCGGAACGTCACTTGATGCGATATGTCACTTATGGTTTCCATTATTGCATCAAAATGTCAAATGTGTAACTGTATTAAATTTGCTGAAATATAAGGATTTATTCCATATATATGTAATAAATCCTTATCTTAATCTAATTTAAATCTTAATTAATTTCCTAATTTCTATCTTAATTTAACCCATATTAACTTTATTCTATACTGTTCTCTTATTTCCTGATCCAATTCCCACTTTATTTATTTAATTAATTAAATACGTGCTATGGTAAACAGCTGTCTTCAGCACTTTCACACGCTCCGCGTGCAGGGGAAGCATTTTCATACGTCCCGAGTGAAAAATCCCAAATGTTTACAACATTCTTTCAAAAAATACCTAAGATTCCCTTTCTTAAATCGACACGTGCAAAAGAAATCCTTACCAAATCTCATAGTAAAATCACTGGGGGGAAAAGTTTCTCTCTGTTCTGCTCTTGTGTTGCATCTCTTATTCTTTGTATGAAAATTGTACCTTCCATGGTGAAAAAAAAAAATTAAAATTTCAAATGATTCTTCTTTTTCTCGGCCACGCATTTGCCTAAATTATATTTACATATGTGATTGTCGCAACGTCACTAATGACTCCTACTATTATATCAAATTTCCATGTGCTTCATTGTATTGAATTCGCTAAGATATAGGAAACTTAAACTTTAAATGATATATGATAGTCAGAATGTCACACACTGCAATATATCGCTAATGGTTTCCCTATTATATCAAAATGTCAAATGTGTTTACTATTAAATTTACTAAAATATAAATATCTGCTTTAAATATGATATGTGATTGTCGCAGCGTCATAAAATGCGATATGTCACTAATAATTCCATAATGATTCTAATTTCCATTCGCATCATTGTTTTAAATTCGCTAAAATATAAATAAACTTTATATGCACCACATGCGGTATGTGATTGTCAGAATGTCACAAAGTGCGATATGTCACTAATGGTTCTTCTTATTAAATCAAAATCCCATATATGTTACTATACACAGTTGTTATATACGATATTTTGATTTAGTAGTGGCGATATTTTGTAGAAAGGTATTTTAAACTATGAATTACAACCACAATTGGTGCCGAATAAAGCACTAGTGAAGTAGTAAAACTTTATCTTACAAAATTTTCAATATTTGCTAACAAAAATAGTTAAAATAATCATCCCTTTTGAAACAATTTCATCATATTTATTGGTCGATTAGCTGGTTGTGAGTTAATGGTGCAAAAGCAAAATTTGTCTAAGCCAAACAAAAATGCGATATGTCACTAATGATTCCCACTATTATATCAAACTGCTATATGTGCCACTGTGTTAAATTCGCTAAAATGCTAGTATACTTTATCTTCTCTTTAAATGATATGTGATTGTCAAAATGTGACAAACTGCGATATGTCGCTAATGGTTTCCATTATTAAATCGAAATGCCATATGTGCTATTGTAAACGTTTGTTATATCCGATATTTTGATAAATATTTTATTGAAAGGCATTTTAAACTTTGAATTACAACCGCAATTAGAATCAGATAAAGTTCAAGAGGAGTGGTAAAACTTTATATTACAAACTTTTCAATATTTACGAGCAAAAATAGTTAAAATAATCATCTCAGTTGAAACAATTTCATTATATTTATTGGTTGGCAAGATAGTCATGAGTTAATGGTGCAAAAACAAAATTTGTCCAAGCCAAACAAAAGAAACAAATATTAGGTAATAGCACTTTCCTCTTTCTCTGTAGAAATTATGAACTGTTAATCTAATCAATCTTTTAAGGCGAGAAAAAATGAATTCTCGTTGATGGAATTACTAACTACTAACAATCCACGCCTCTTGCGTGCATTTCGCCGACTCTAAAAGATAGTATTCGAGGAAGTGGGGGTATTCTATCTTTCCCAGAATTCCTTCAATGAGTCAATCTGTCTTCAGGGGGAAAGGAAACAAAAAAGCGGCTAATGTTAAGTGTCCAATGACAGCTGACAAAATAAATTGAAGAATTATTGAGAAATATATTTATAAGCTCGCACTGATTGTGAAAAGAAATTACATATAATAATAAGGACAGATTAAAATCTTAATGAAAGCAGTTCGTTACAATTTGTTGTAATAGTTATTTTGGCAGCACTCCTTCAGAGTTCTTTACTTATGCAGATGCCTCGATGAATATTCTTTATTATAAGTGAGGTGATTAATAAATTCTATGACAGAATCGTGCTAATGATTTAATATTGTTTCGGGATCAGCATCAACATAATATCAATGTAAATTTTTACTACATGAAACTGACATATCATCCAGTTTTACATATATCATGTAGTTACGTGTTACCTGTCTTTATACCTGCATCTATCTCTCTGTATATAAATGGATGTTTATTTGTCTTTTCATATAAGTAAGAAGTTTTCGTCCGATCTCGTAGAATTTAAACACAAGTACTCTTTAACCTTTCCTAGGGCCATGGGAAGTATACTTTCCACCAAATTCATCAATCTTTGTATGAAGCTATGTAGGTTGTCATAAGTTCTGATAAATTTTACAAAAGACAAAAGCTTAAATGCTTCAGTTCCTTATCTTACACAAAATGGCGTGTCTCGATTTGTCATTTAATTATTAATTAACTAAGTTAATTAATTAATTAATTAAATTTATCCAATAAACTAAAGGAGTAAATTTTCTTAAGCCAATCTTAATACTAAAAATTTTTTACTATACCATGACTAGAAAAAAATGGTCCTTTAAAGGGTTTAGAAAAGAGGAAGAGCAATGTCAACAGTACAAAATGCAAAAAATAAATTAAATATATTAAGTTAAAATTCTTCAAGTTTTTATGCTTTTCCATTATACGCTCCTGGAGCCGCGGTGATTTCATGTAAAAGGTCTCGACTTCGGAACCGGAGGGTTTCAGGTTCGAGACCCGATACCACAGAAGAACAATCGTGTAAGTGGGTCTGGTGCACATTAAATCAGTTGGACCAAACGACCACTCACTGTTGTGGGGCAGAATCTAGGAGAAGGGTGTGCCAGCCCACTTGTCTTCCTTGTCTTCTGACCACGGTTCAAAATTACGAGGCTTGTCCCAAAGTACCGTAGAGTTACTTTATAAGCGGGATATTTATGTTACTGAACTGAGCCATTGTACATTCCGAAAATATTATCTGACAAAAATTATTGCTACATTATATTAAAACTCAAAAATTATTTTTTAAAGATATGAGTTTTATTTTTTGTCTGATTTTAACGTTTTTAAGTTTATTTGCTATGCAATCTGTAAAACTCGTTTAATTTCTATATTTGTAGACACGTAATCTGCAAAAATCAAAGTCAAAGAGTTCAGAAAATTAAGTTAGTCTTTGATCGATATAACACTGTTTGAAATACATATAGAGTATTTCAATCCTTCAGTGCAACTTTTGCCACTATTTCTGCATTTATCACGAAAGAATCTCTGTTTTATTCATTTTAATTTTACATTTTATTTATTTTAAATTACTAACTTGTTTTATATGTTTCTCAGTTGAATTTATCAACTTTCTACCCTTTCTCAAATCTGTATAACTTCTAATAATTATCACATATTGCCGCATTGAAAAGAGGCAGTCGACTCTCCATGGCCGAAAGGGCATGGCACTGATCTCAAGAGATTGTGGGTTCGAATCCCGTTAGAGACAATGCGATTCACAGTTTGTGTAAATATTTAATTCCTTGATTTTATGTTTCTCTTTATTTCATGTTCCAGAAGACTCTGGACAAGTGTTCTGGACTTTACTTACTGTCTCCAGAAAAGTATTCTGGAACTTTTCCTGCTAGTATAAAAGCAGAAGATTTGTCAGTCACTGTATTCTCAGTTCAGAATTGAATCAATAAATTGGTTTAGCTCTACTTGTGCGTGTCATTGCGTTCCACACTAAAGTATCTACGCGACTTTTTTTATTTTTTATTTGATTGATTGTATTATTTAATTTTGCTATCTTTGTTTATGAATTATAATTGCCTGTTTCATCTTTGTTTAGAAAATCTAGAGGCCATGCTTTTAAAATATTCTTTCGAGCCTATTATTTTGCTTGATTTGCTTTTAAAGTATTATTTATCAATCTTCTGATATTTAAAATAACTTCATGTCGAAGACATTTTCTCTTCTTTTCTTTTTTTATAATTTTATTTAATTCGCTCTTTTATTAATTTATTTCTAATCCTGTTTACTCTATTTCTGCTTTGCTTCTTCGTTCTTTATGTTCTTTCAAACATATTTTTCTTTCTAATTTATATATCTCTCTCATTATGGAAATCGCTGTTTTATTTTTACGGTTCAAAGTCAGATTTATTTATCTTTTATTAATTAACTATTAATTATTTTTAAAAAAACAATTTTTTCTTCCGTTTAGTTTAATTTAATTTATTTTTTTAGTAATTTATTTCTAGGACTGTTTACTTTTCTTCCACTTTAGTTTATCTTTCTAAATGTTCATTCCCTTTTTTATTTCTTTCTAATTTCTCTCACTCTTTTTTTTTATCGAATTCACTGTTTTGTTTCTACGATTTCAACTTCGCAGTTCAATAACGCAGAATTTATAAATATTTCTTTATTTAATTATTAATTATTTAATAAAAAAACACATTCCTTTCATAAGTTTTTGCTCAAATTCACTGTTTATTTGATTTGCACCTAGAAATCCCTTTGTGTCAAACTATTATATAGTGAATTTTTCAATTCGTTCGTTTAATACCATTGTTTAATTTGATGTTTCTAAACCGAATTTATCATTTTTATAGCATGCATGAAGGGTATTTCCCGATTTTTTATTTGTTTCTTTTTCTTTAAATAAACAACAACTTGGATTTGTTCAGTCTGTCTTTGAGTACAAGATTTAGAAGGTTTTTTTTTTTTTTTTTTTGAAATTTTTGTTTGTCATCTGGTGAATGATACATAGTATTGAAACGTTACCATCCCTTCATAGAGAATGAAGGCCATTCCAGCCAAGAATAGGCGATTCGAAACAATCCCCTCTTGTATTCTATGGAAGAGATATCAGTCGAGTGAGAACTGATGGGGGGAGGGAGGGAGAAATCCGAACTGGGGAAAGCAGAGATGCCAAGGGTGGATCATCACCGATAATTAACTGGATCCATTAGTGAGATCTACGGCTCTGATTCTCTCTGTGAATTCGCAGAACGTCGCTGGAATTCACCACTGGATGGCTGTGACGAACTCTAGGGAAGCTACTGTGCGCGCGCCACTTACGACAAGCCAGGGTCGTCTAATTTTAGGAAGCTGTTGTTTTGGAGACGCCACTGGCACACTTTCAGGGCACTGGGGTCATTCTTCATTTTATCGCGACTCTGTTTTGGGGTGCAGTTACCCTCCCCTTCCCAACCTTTTTGTACTCGGATCGTGTTCTGTGTTGTCTGGAATCGTGTGAAGTCGTGCCAGCTAAGGCGAGTTCATGGGGTTTACACAACCCTCTAGCGCCCAAAAGAGAAAATGAGTCGAGAATTAAGTTTTCTGTGCTGCGAATCGTGAATGAATAAAAGAAAAACTTAACTCTTTCAGAATAGATATGTGAATTGCTTTATAATATGAACATGAGTGATGACTGTGATGTGGTTGTTTATGACAGGGTAGCTGAAACTTTTATCAATTAGTGACTTCTTTTAGCTTTCTCCTTCAATATATAATAGAGCAACTCATTTAAAACTGTAAAAAAAAAATCAAATTTTTCTCCGTTGTACTATATTTTCTATTAACATTACGTTAATATACGAATTAATTTTATTTAATTCAAACCTTTTTGTAGTTTTTGTATGAAAAAACTTAACTCTGACAGAAAAGATATGTGAATTGAACAAATGTCATAAAAAGCGTTAATAAATCTTCTTCATCATCGCATTAATAGATTTTAATAAATGATAAATAGAATTCAATATGTAACACTTTTTCATTTCATGCTAAAAAAACAATTTCATGCTAAAATAAACATCAATTTCTAATACAAAAGAAAAAAGGGAATAGCAAAAAATTTAATTGAAACTATTATTAAAAAACACATTTTTATAACCGTGCTAATTTACAGAATTTCTAATTTTATTTATTTTGTAGTTTTTAATCTTGAATATCTATTAGTTCTCAAATTTTATATTAGTTGGAGGAAAAAATCAAAATTTAGTTCATGAGTAACTGATAATTAATTTCCAAAAATATTAAAATAGTGTATTTTCTTCAATGATATATAAATATACAAAATTTCAAATTTCAAACATATCAATAAATGGAAATTCGTTTATAAAATTGCATCTTTTCAAACATAAATAAGTGTTTCATAAAATATTAGTTCTTTAGAATTTTTAAACCGATTTTAACTGAATCAATCAAGAAAGTTTTCTGCAAGATGGGATATTTATTATGTTTTTTAGATGGAATTATTATGCATATTGGATTTTTTAATGTGATATGATAAAAGAAATAAAATGCAAACTGTGACAAAAATTGTTTAATGTTTTTGGTATTACAAGAAAGTAGTTAACTGAATGCATTTTTTTTTATTTCTAAACCTTTTGTCACAAAATGATTCATGCAATTTTAAAAGCATTTATTGGCGAAATCATATCTAATGGAAATTATACAATAGATTTATCATGGCTAATTCTATTAAATAACACCTTATGTAAAAACAACTTAGTTCACTTAATCTAAAATACTTAGGGAAATCTCTGAGACAGCATACCACTTTTTAAATATCAGTGACTCTCCGACCCACCCGAGAACACACGGATAAAAATTACTTAAAGGCTGGACCGCCGCAACAACAGCACTGACGTGAACTATGGTTGAGTCCTAAGGGCATCACCGGCCACGGTACAACAATTCCCTAAGGAAGTACGTCTCATCGTTGATGAGAGGAACCCACCTATTTGTGTACCTACCAGGATGACGAGAACCAACCACTATGCCAGAAGCTTCTCATCTTCATTTCGAGGTACCCCCGAGAGGGATACTAACTTTTACATTATTAAAAAAATTATGTATCGAGAAAATAGTTAAATTGATATACATAAATTTATCTCGTAATCTTTTACTATGAAATGATTTTCGCAATTTCCAAACATTGATTGTGGAATCCATTCATCTGTTGGAAGACTTTTATCTGAACTAATTAATTAGATAGGTCTACTAAATTGCCTCTTATAAAATAGCAATTCAGAGAGTTTCTCAATTTTAAAACATTCATTGTGGAATCCGTTCATCTATTGGAAATCATTTATTCATCTAATTTGTTTAATCATATAGTTCTACTCAATTGCATCTTATAAAATAACAACTTATTGTTTAGCAAATTGCGATGATTGCAGTTTTAATCCTACATGTTCCAGCATATTAACTAGATTTCTGAAGCATGAATTGATGATTGATATATGTTATCTTCTTTGATTACGCTTAAGGTAGAAATCTGATTATTTGATTCTGCGTATTTCCTTTACCTTGCTACAGGAGTTTCAAGAGAGTAGAGTCAACATTGGAAGTAAAGCAAATTATATCACCAGCAGTTAGTCCAACCAGCACGATAGCTCATTGCTAAACTTCAGTTTATCAGATTTTGAAAATGCTTCATTAAGAGCATAATCGGAAGATAGAAACCACAACCTATTCGTGTTTCACAATCAAATTATGCCTCAACTCATTGACGTATACTTAAAAACTATTGTAGAACTTTCAGTTTTTCAATTCATTATCATTCATAAGTTTTTAAGGCACAGTAACTCACCTAACTTCTTGGTAAGCATTTCTGATGAAAACTACAGAGAATTTTAAGTTATTGTTTCTATTTTTAGGCGGTTCTTCGTCCTGGAGAGTGGATACAGACCTTTATCTGTGACTGTAACTCCTTGCTTCATGGATGGTGTTCTTGAGTGGAAGATATCGCATAGCCTGTACCACCAAGGGTCTCCAGACTCCAACTATCGCTCTAGTAAGTAAGCCATATGGTTTCAAAATCCAGTTTAGGATTGATTATGAAACATACAAATCATCGGATGTATTTTTAAATTTTGAATTTTTTTTTTTACCTTATATGTTTTTATTATTATTTTTCAAAAATTTCAAGTAACTATAGCATGCTTAATATTAAAGAAGCTTTCGATTATCGCAGTTTCAAGTCAAATGGTATAAAGCTTGAACTTTAATGCCTTCAGGGTTTGCGTTCTGAAAAGAAATTGAATAGCAAAACTTCTGATCTCACAGTCACAGTTAGATGTGAAACATTTTGAATAGATATTTCTGAAAAAATCGGTTGACTATTTTTATTACCTTCAGTAGCTGATATTTTGCTATAAGCAAATAAAGAAATTATTAATAATATTGAAAAAAATTTCTAAGTATAAAAATACATGTTGGCTATTTGAGTTATTTTCATTAACCAGTATTTAACCTATAAATCTATATGGTTATTATAAATTTAATGGAAAAATTTCTTCTAAATAAAAGAAAATTCTGTTGGCTATTTTTATTATTTTCAGTAACTAGTATTTTGCCTATAAACCTATATGGATATTATAAAAATTACTGAGATATTTCTTCTAGATAAAAATAAAAATCTTCTTGTTTTGAAGGCGAAGGTAGATTACTTTTTCTCAAGGGAGTGGGCGTTATATTGCTTGAAATTAAACAAATTGCCTTTCAAATTATTAAATTCTGCAATCCTTAGCTAAAATTAATATAATCCATATTTTTCAATTAATAATACCGCATCATTTTATATCGTATGCGGATGATGAGGAAAAGTCCAGAGCCTTCACCTCACTTCCAAAACTTAAGCGCTACACTCGATGACTAATGATAGCTCCTTAGCAAATTCAACATACAAGATTGATTTGCCATATAATGAAATGTCCAACAACCCTCCAATCTCGAACCCGAGAGTGCATCGGGACTACTGGGGCATCTTTAAGTTGATAGAAGTGTGAGTTATGTTATTTTTATCTATAACTGGAATCAATTCAGTTCTATTATATTAACGACCTATTTTAAAGCAATACTAGGGCTATTTTGAAATGGCCATCGTCATTTTGAGAGCTGTCAGAAGAATAGGATGACATCTGAACTGACATCCCCTCTCCTAGCTAC